>JAHWFP010095347.1:83314-106520 GCA_023313725.1 Lithobius niger | reverse complement strand
CGTGGGGACGCTGCCCAGGGGCAGAGTTTGTGGATGCGTTCAGTGTGAACTGGGGCCCGTTCTTTCCGTATCTTTTTTCCCCCGTGTCCTTTAATTGGACGTTGCGTAGACAAACTCATCGTGGATCGAGTTGAGTGGGCAGTACTAGTGACACCAGACTGGCAGTGTGCAGCCTGGTTCGTCCGGCTGTTGGCCTGCGCCAGGGAGGGACCTTATCCCTTGAAGAGCGCAGGGGCCCTTCTCTGGGACCCGTACTTGGACGCCGAGGTGGCGGATGAGTGGGGTCCCTGGGTAGTCTGGGGTGTAGGTACTGGTTGATTATTAAGTGGGACCAAGGTCACCACAGCCATATGCGGAGCGATTCCGAGGTGTGCACTGCTTCCTAATCTATCCCAATGTTGTAACACAGTGAGGAGGATTCTACGAAGGAGAAATGAAGATTCTCCCAGAGAACTTGTTCTCGCCAGGAGAATCTAAGTTCTCTGAGAGGAATCCGACGAAACTGTGTTACAAAACAGGGCCCGCCCGCCTCCCTGCATGGAATCGTGCGTTCACAGCAAGAAAAGAGTGAGTGGGCGCGGACAGGGTAGGGGGAAGCGGGATAGAGGCGGAAGTGACGCAATATTTTGCATAAATGACTGCGTTAATGAGGTAAAAAAGCGCCGTAGGCATAGGGAAGGATCCCAATGTTGTAACACAGTTTCGTCGGATTCCTCTCAGAGAACTTAGATTCTCCTGGCGAGAACAAGTTCTCTGGGAGAATCTTCATTTTTCTAGCATATCTTTTTTCTAGTTGTGTACCTATTCTCTAACAAACGTGTGAAGAATATCAAAGGAAAACTTGAACATATACTTATTCATGTTATCTAGCTAACATATACATGTTATCTAGCTAACTCATTAAAAATAATTCTCTCATGCAATGATTTAAGGTGTTCAAGGTTCCTTTAGAGGCACAGGAGCAAGTAGGAGGGCCACTTTTAGGCCCAACAGAAATCAAAATCATATTTGGAAACTTGGAACCAATATTTGATGTCCATAGTAAACTTCGGGACGACTTGGCAACTCTAGTGGCAAATTGGCGAGAAGACTCCAGTGTGGGAAATGTAGTCCTTAAACACGTAAGTGTTAATTGCATTGTGGTTAAAATGTAACTAACTTAATTTTTCTTAAATATTGTAAGTCTCTGTAATGTATGGACTTGTGGCTGTTCCTATAACACTTTTTATAATCCGATGCCAATACTGGCAAGCTAAGACTCGTCAAACCTAATCCGATGGCAATACTTTGTGTACTAACAGCAAAATATTGAACCAATGCAAATTGCGTAATCTAATCGAAATCTCTGAGTTGAAGAAGTGGTGATTATTTACACTGGTAAAGCAAGAAAAGAAATAATTTATTTGGGGAAGAAGGGCAAAATTTTGTACAAGATGAATGAAAAATTATACAGTTTCTTACTATCTGCAAAAATACTAACCTCCAGTATGTGCTAAAATCGTCTCGATTATGCTTTTCTTACCCGAATTTTTAAACCCCTAATTGTTTAAACCAACAATGCAATGAGATTAGCATTTCTGGCACCTGGGGCACTGGTGTCGTAGCTTGTAAGGCCGCCGAAAAACCTTCGTTTTCACGGCGAACATTTTTTTTTCTCGAGCGCAAAAACGCAGAAAGACCTCTGTCTTCAAACCCTCAGCCATTTCCTCAATAATGGACTAAATCAGCCAAACTTGGAACCCCTTAATAGCTACACTCTCCAGCTACAGACTGGGGAAGACAGAACTTTAAAATTCCATTTAGAAGATTCACAATCAGCATTTGAAAATCACTCCAAACCAACCGCCGCGCTCACCACTTCCGGCCGCCATTATTGAAAACTCGTATATTTGTATTTTATTTTCGTTAATTCGTTTCGGGCAAAACGCCATATACACTAGCTTAGTTTTGAATTAGGAGGGGCTGCCTTCGGGTACTTAACCTCAAATACATGTGGATACAGACATTTTAAGTGTGATATTTTTTATTGTGTTTGAATGATCGCAACTACTATAAAAACTCAAGGTCCAAAACTGTCTTTTAACTTATTAAGCCATCCAACTTAACTAATGCGTTATAGCATTCACTGAGCTAGATTATTTATCCATTTTATAACTTTTATTTATAATCTTTTGCCCCCAGAACGCTACCATTAGCGTGGACTTTGGATGATTTTTGGTTTTGCGTAAGTGACTGTGCGTAATATGTATAATATACATATTATATACATAATACATAATATATGTATGTGTTTTCGATAATCCTTCTGGACCTGTCTCACCATCACGGTCTCCTGTTACCACCCGGTCTCCGGCTTCCACCTTGCCTTGCCTACTGTACACCGAGCTTGCTATCTCCTCTTCTCCCACAGCGGATTGTCCAAGTCCTGGACTTTATGCAGCTGTTCCATTGCAGCTGCTCCAATCACCAGACTTTCTCTCCTTAAAGCCTCGGTCTCCGACTTCCGTCTCTGGCATTCGGATTACGATTGCAGGAATCACAGGTTATGTATTTCCCGGCTCTTCCTTTTTGATAAATGTTGTCAACCATTCTCTAAAAAAAATTAAATAAAAAAAACCAGACAACCAAGAAACTAAAACAGACTTGTGCAAGCTATCGTCTTCCACGAAGGCGACACCGGCACGACCAAGTCGGAGAACTAGTTTCTGGACTCCGCCGTCTGTATCCGCCAAGCTCACCTGACATGTCTGTCTCGTCCTTTCCACTCCACCCTTTTAATGCAAAACTCCACCATCGGCTTCCGTTTCTCGTTGAGATGTCTCCTCCAGCAAGTCCTCTTGTTCTACAATCGTTAGGACTTCATTTTCCTTCGATCGTCTATGGTCGTGCACACCACCGAAACATTCTTCTCGGGATGGATGCCACACTTCTCCTACTCTTGATTCGACACACTCCAGACTGTCACTAAGCATCCGTCCCCACTCTTGGATCCTCTCCAACCCGTCTTTGGTATGACACAACTGCCGAACACTCTTCCCTTGTTCCTTCATCTTCCTTGCCAGCTCTTCACGCCAAACTGCATCCAACACGCCAAGCTCGTCGTGACCGCGACTAGTTCAATCCAGAAAGCTGACTGAAAAACCCGATATACGAAGTCGCACCCCCCCACCCCTGCTGCTTTTCTATGCAGACTGTTTCCAACATCTCTCTCCATCTTTGCTCATCTCAAGCAGAACGCAACGTCTGATCGATCTTCCTTTTCCCATAACGACTCGACTGCTGCCGAGACCCATTTGCAGTTTACTGGGTCCGGACTGACACTGCTGTTCATCTTTGACCAAGTGAACAACACCCTGCGTTGCGGATCGGCCGCATTCACAGAATCCACCGTTGAACATGCCATTTTCACCCTGCCTCAACACGTCTCGCATGTGTTTCTCTCTACGAATGACCACACAAGCTGCCTCTGGGATGCCTACACCCTCATTCGCCATTCTTGTTATTCGTCTCTTACGACCGTCCGCTGGGCTTGCCTGTCTGCCACATTTGCTATGCTCCTGGCGCATCATTCGTTCATTCGAAGCTCTCTAGCTTCTCTGTATTACGACTCGGCCGTATAAGCAGATTTCTCAATCCTGCCTGACCACTGTTCCTTCCCTGCCTCTAGCTATTCACCTACTGATCAACAATTGCTGAATGACGCCGACCACCTAAGGTTCCTATTCAACCTGGGCATTGTGAATGCCCCATGGCATGCCTTTGCTATAGCGCCACACATTCAAGTGGCATGGACACCAGCCGCTGTAACGGATGACTGCGTCTCCCGCCTTTTTCTTGGCTGACGAATGTGCACTCGCCTCCCTTCTTCAGCTTCTAGACCGAACACACTGAACCCGATTGACACCATTGTTACAGTTGTAACGAATGACAGCATCTCCTCCCTTATATGACGAATGCCATTTTCGCCCCCTTCCTCTGCTTCCACACGGAATGCACCGTGCCCGTACAATAGCATTGGATAACTGACTTGCCGACTAACGAATTCGTCCCATCCTCCTGAATGATGACCACTTGGTCTCGTTCGCTCTTTCTTCACCTAAGGACCACTCGCCACCTGAACGAATGAAAAGTTAGTTGTTTTTTCTCGTTGGTTCTGAAAACTGGACCCATCTCCTGATCCCGAATTAATGACAACGTGTACACTGGCTGATCCACCTTCACCATTGATGCTGGGAAATTTCCAAATGAAGTGTGATTGAGCCAGGAATAACGCGAATGGGTCGCCAACCGAAAACAATCACCGACATTCGCCACTGCATTTGGACTAAAGGCTCTTTCTTCCACTTTTGACCGGCTGCAAACCTTCACTTGTGAACAAGTGCATCTTCCATATGAATGAAATCGCCACTCCTAGCTAATTCCAACATGCCCATCACAGAGGATTTGGCCTCAAACAAATGGGCATTCGTCTCATGACTTAACTCTGTCTCCACCTACACCACCCCAGCGGACATCGAATGAAGGGACCATCACGGCCTCCAGTGCGACTTCCAACCAGCCTCTCACGAGTGGAGGGTCCGATCGGTCACCCCAATAAGATGAGCCACTCGGTCGTCACGTTCACATCTCCGAAGGCACCGTTCTGACACTCAGCTTCGCCTAACCCCAGACACCGGTCTCCAGCAAGCAGCTTTGCTATACCAAGACTGTTCCAACCTTACCACGGAGTCTCTGTCTCCTCCCCCACGAACACTGTCTTCTTCGGTCACTCCTGTCTCCCCAGTCGAACCACGGATTGTGAGGCAGTTTCTGGTCTAAACCAGACTGCTGACTTGGCCGACACCGACTGATCATCGGCCGCAGCATCCTCCGGTCCGCTTCTGCTATCACTACATTCCCTTTGGCTGTTTAACAACGACTCCTTTCGTCCCAGTTCCGCACCTCCCGAACTACATTCATTTGACGGAGGATCCATGGACCACCATTCACGGGGTCCCTCAAGTGGCTTGTCTCCCACAAGTCTTGCTCATCCGTCAAGTGTCCCTCACTACAAGACAAGAGCATTCATCTCGACGATCTCATCTAATTGTTTCCTACATGAAGTTCTTCCAAGTCGGTCTTGCCGTTTGGTTTTTTACCATTCTCACTCCTGGCCATCACCCCAGGGCTCCCTGACTTGACTGCTGACTCCGGCTGACACTGGGAGCACCTCACTTCTCTATTCCATCGCAAGAATGCTACAACGAGCTGGGGGGGGGCGCGCCCCTCCCGGATTCTGGACTCCTGAGTCCGTCACAAGCCCTGCAACGACCTGCTCTCTGCCGGTCCTTCCGAGTTACGGAATCCCGGATTTTTGGCTCGCGGACTCTCTCCGCTGGACACCACCTCTTAAAGCAAAGGCTTGCACACGACCTCCACAAGGCCCCAGTTCTCAAGGGTTCTGGGGTCAAGACTCCTCACAAGTGATAAGAAAAACGTCTCGACGACATCCCTTTTCTTCATCACCTGGCCCGGAACACGATCAGTTCCCTCCTTCGGGGACCCCGCCGGCCTCTGACACTAATCATCACGCCTGCACCGATCGGTTCACGGGGTATTTATTTATAGACTCCGGGGTAGCGTGATCGCAGCACGGGCTCCAGCGCATCCGCCTCCTTTGACGATGTCTATATAACATTTAGGTAATTGATGTTTTATGGCACAGAAAGACAAAATATCGAGGTACGGCCTGGTTGATTTTGGTTTCAAATGCCCTTATGAAAACATACATTACCTAAAAGCCTGCCCGGTCTTCCCTCTTGGTCCCTTCCCTCTTGGTCCCCTGACTGGTAGAAAGAATGACGCCCATCGCTGAGGCGGCTCCTTATATAGAGGTCCACGAGCATGCACAATGGAATGGGAGCTGCGAGCACGGCAGTGAAGCCAACTTCTTCTCTAGGGAAAATGAGCCTTCAAAGGAAGGATATGCATAAAATTTAGGTAATGTATGTTTTCATAAGGGCAACAGAAACCAAAATCAACCAGGCTGTACCCTAGTATTTTGTCTTGTTTTAATTACTCTTGTTGGAAATATATAAATCTTCATCTTTCATCTAAGCTTAATCACGTCCATTTATCTGAATTAGAACGGCTACTGCAGCAGTTTAAAGATGGAACTTGTTCTAAAACGACCCAAAAATGGAAACGCTACAATGTAGATAAACTGCTGTAGCTTAGTTCCTAATTAAAAAAAAAATCCCTTTAATTACCCTTGTTAGAAAACGTACATCTTCATCTTTCATTTAAGCCCAATTATGTTAGTGGATCTTGATTAGAACTAACATTGCCGCTGTTTAAAAGTCAAGAATTATAATACACATATGCACTGTATATCTATAGCATACATAAACAGCCTAATAGAACTTCGAACGTTGAAAGCGTTGGCTTTCGTGCCGTGCTCGTAGCTCCCCTTATGCACATGCACACAGGCTTTTATAAAAACATCCGAGTCGGCCCTTGCTTCAGCCAGAAGGGTTAATTTTACGAAAAATATGAATAGAATCATTTCTGAAGGAAATTTTATTCTAAACATAATTAGTTACCGTTTAATTTTTGATCGGATGTTTGTCATTTTTGGACGCCATCTTGAATTCCGGGCTTAGGAGAAATTCTACTTGGCACCGGGCAGATTCGGATTCAGCATGCTCAAATTAGGTTAAAACCAACCGGTGCCCAAATGTCTCAACATTTGCCATTGAATTCATTTTAGAGTAAAAGTCGTCCTGTCTACAAGTTGTTGTCCTGCTTATAAGTTAACTTACGTCTGACTACCGGTACCTTGGCCCAGCATGGCGCATTTACCGCAGAAAAACATCGCTCTCCCAGAGAATGTGGTGAAGGGTGGCTATTGAGGTTGAGCTATGCTACTGTATTCAAACCCCCTCTCCGTTTTATGCTGGTCAGGTGGATCTGTAGACAATAGGCCAGCGCGGACTGAACTGTGGGCTACGGGCTGACCGGCAACTTGAATTTCCTAATCTGCATTTTGTGCTTTCTCCTCACCAAATCCCGTGGCCTTATACTGCCAATGAGAAAGCTTTCACAAACGCTCGCAAGTCACTGTTGTTCCATCCAGGAGAGGCGACCGTTTTACTCGTGTAAGTTAAAATCCAACATGGCGCTAAAGCATTAAACTGAAGTAGCATACACGTTTTGACTCGTTGCTCAAAAATTATTTAACCGAAATCATAAAGGAATACATATTTAAAATTTACGTTAAGATCAAATGCTAAGCATCTTTTACGAAGAATTAAGACAGACTTTGCACAAACAAGTAAACAAAACTGCAACATGAGCGCTGTTACAAACCTTCGTTGTGCACGTGTGTTGCTGCAAGTTGAAACGGTTACAAACATTAGTGATATCAAATAAGGTTACGTGAAGTACCCCTAATGTTTGTCAGAGGACTTTAAACAATTATGAAACTTCTAGGTTACATAATCTACATGGCTTTATGCCTAACAACAACAAAATGCTTTACAATTTAAGTAGAAATGCTTTGGTTGGTTTATTTATACAGGGTGGGGCAGAAAGGACGGAACACCCTTGGCAATCAAAGATGGTTAATGTTAGGATAATGAAACTTTGCATGGTATGTAGGCGAACCGGGGGCCAACTAACCATGAATCGATCACTGACCTTGACGCATATTTCAAGGTCATCGTGATGCTAACTTTTTTACTATGCTTCGTAGAACTCCAGTTTAAATTAGAAACTTGTAGACATTGGCAAGGCATGGCCATTGCAAAAAACAGAACGAAATTCGGTACGCTAGTTTAGCAGTTACGAAAATTACAAGCATCATTTTGTTGTGCTGACCGAGTGGCTTTCCTGCCAAACAGTGAGTGTAAAAGTAAGTCCAGTGGTCCTCAAAGTACATGAAGCATGCTTGGAAACAAACAGCAACTGACACACTGATGACTCGACACTAGCTCAACACAACCTGCTACATTACACGTATAAACAGAATGGTGCTGCAAACTACAGCATCTTATGCAAGCTGGCATAGTTTAGTCACCGTGGTCGTCTAGAAATGAAACTAATGTTGTTCCTACATTAACACATTGGTTAACATTTCTGATTTTGTTTCAGAGCTGATCACGGTTAATGAATTATGCCAATTTGCGTATGCTGCCAACACCATTACCTACCAATACAATGCATGGTGTCCTAAAGAGCCTGACAGAACTGTTTGGCAGGAAAGCCACTCGGCCAGCACAACAGAATGATTCTTGTAATGCCCGTAACTCCTAAACTAACGTACCGAATTTCGTTGTTTTTTGCATTGGCCCTGCCTTGACACTGTCTACGAGTTTCTAATTTACACTGGGGTTCTACGAAGCATAACTAAAAAGTTAGCATCAAGATGACCTTGAAAATATGCATCAAGGTCAGTGTTCGATTCATGGTTAGTTGGCTCCCCGTTCGCCTACATACCATGCAAAGTTTCATTATCCTAACATTAACCATCTTTGATTGCCAAGGGTGTTCCTTCCTTTCTGCCCCACCCTGTATATGTTTTATAAATTTAAAAAAAAAAATTCGAAATTGAAGCTTTTCAGGCCTTCGGTAAGACCTCTTAGGTTTTCTTGATCTTCCCATCTTCAATGTTTTGAAGCTAAAGTTCAATTCTCCCCCCCCCCCCCCCCTCCAAGTCGGGGAGTTGGGAGTTTTCGATTTAAAAAACCTGCGTTTTGCATCTTGGATGTAACCTATCTCCAGTGCCGTACGGAAAATGGTGCAAATTCCTTACATTACTTATCCGAAAATACTTACCTTTTAGCTTTAACCCACCCACCGTCCCCTCTATAGCTATACCGATAAGTTCTACAAACGCAAAGTGGTGGGAATGGCATTGCCTTCGGGGAGGTGAGCATGCTTGTCACCCGGTGGTGAGTTGTGGAAGCCTTTTAAAGTTGAAATTTAAGGTCTTTGAGCATTGAGCATTTAAATAAACATTTTATTGCATACGAAAAACCCATTACCTCCTTTTCCTTAGTTAACATTGTCTTTATTTGGAGCTCAATCCCTAGCGATGGAAGAGTTGGCTTCTCTGCCGTGCTCGTAGCCTCCCTTCTGTGCATGCGCGCAGGCCTCTATAAAAAGATTCGAGTTGGACCTTGCTTTATTTTTTCCTACGGCACCACCGCGTGTGTTTGTCTTCTCGAGCTCTCCTGTAGACCATTTCTGCAGCTAGGCGGACCGTTTTTGGTGACAGTCAGTCAGTCCCCGAAGAGGACCTTCACTTAGGCTCTTGGCCCAGTCTCTCTTGACCGATTTTTTGGTTCTTCTGCCCCTCTGCGCCCTGGTGTGCCCCCGCCCCCACCCACGAGTAATACAGCGCGGGCGACCGAGCATCCAACTACCGGATATTCCAATACCATGACAACACCTGTTCTCGTCCGATCGCCGTAGTTAAGCAACGTCGAACCCGGTTAGTTGCGGTTCTACTAGCTGGCCAGTTGACTGCTGTCCCACCTGTCCCCAGCCCCGTGAGTAGACAGGGTTTTGCCTTCGTTGTGCTCCTACAGTTTCTCGTACGTCCGTGCACCACAGTACGTGCGTCTTAGTGCCCCGGCGTCCACCTGCTGCTGCAAAGGTGCATCAGTGTCCGTGCACCACAGCACGAGCGTCCAAGCGACCGATCATGCACCTGCTACTACGAATGTGCGTTGGCACCCGTGCACCACAACACGTGCGTCCGAGCGACCAGGCATCCACCTGCTGCTACGAATGTGCATCAGCTCCCGTGCACCACAGCATGAGCGTCTGAGCATGCACCTGCTACTACGACTGTGTATCAGCACCCGTGCACCTCAGCACGAGCTTCCAAGCGACCGGACATCTGCCTGCTGCTACAACTGTGCACCATGCGTCCTGGCGACCATGGCTTGAGGACTGGCGCCCGGGCCCGGGTTGCACCTTTTTGTGGACCACGACCTGCTGTCCACCTACCTTTGAAGACGCTGCTTGTTCCACCACCAGCATTGTCTATCTCAGTCATTACACTCTGCTGTTCGAACGTCAGTACTTCTTCTGTCCCTTCGCTGGCAATCGGGGCCCGGGGTTCGGGCCCTGACCCGCGACCGGGCCCGGTGCCCTCTTCTTTTCTTCGGACTGCTGTTGGTCCACCCTTTTCGGAGATAAGGATTCCTGTCCACGGTCCCCTCGGCCTTTTTCCACGATCCTTTAAGTCCATGGCCCTGTTTAGGCACCTGAGGGGACTGCGATATCGATACTGAGCATTCAGTATGCCACCGGTCGGTTGCCACGCCTGTTTACAGATGGACCTGCGACCTGTTTACTCCCGTCAAGTCAACTGCAGCTACATCTCCAGGTTCTGTCATTCGTTATTCACCTGCCCTCCTGCAAAGAACAGGTTGGAGGACCAGCCTAAGCACGCAAACTTTGGGTCCCGCTTCAACCCTCCCACCAAGTCAGGTGCGCTATTGGATCTTGTTTTCGCTCGCCATGGTCCCTCGGACCAGTCTCTGGGCATCCTGCTCCTGCTCCATCCTCACTGCGTCTTCTGTTCCTTCGCAGTTGACCGGGGCAGGGTGTTCAGGCCAAGGTACCCTTTGTTATTTATATGGACCACTTTCGGTTGTCTGTCTTCCAGGTTGTCTGTCCTTTGACTACTCAGGATTTGGCAATGTGACAGCCGGCCAGTCTCCTTTCCAGAAGTACAGCAAGTTGCCTTGCAAGCTCCGGCCTGCGTCACAAGCCCTCCTGCTTAGTCTCCAGTGTCTCTTCGTCATTCAAAACACCCGTTTTCCTGGCATGCAGACGGTCTCTGCTACGCCGCCACTTCTGGACTCGGCACCTCTTCTTTCTTTATGGTGACCGTTCGCTTTGCAGTGACAAGATTCTTTCACCTGCGACCCTAATACACTGGCACACCATCTGTTTTCTCCTATCATTGGCCTGGCTCTGCCGGCCTCTCTTCATGGTCTCGAAGGAGCCCGTCTGACCTGACGTTACCTTACACCTTAAGGTGACATTGACTACTTGAATGTCAGGAGGACCGCAACATACACTGACCTGCACAGACTGAACCTCAGGTCAGGCCACATCTTTCTACGGTCACTGTTGTCATGCCTCATTGACTTGTACACTTAACACGACAACACGGCTGATCCAGCCGCCCATTGTTCCTCCATTGGCCCTACTTAGCTGCTGACTTCGTTTTGCAGAGAAGGGGGAGGGGGGCCCTGGCCCAGTTTCTAGTGGGACCATGCCGACTGTCTCCATCGTTCATGGATCCCCTCTTTGTCGAGACAATCTCGATGATGTGCGTTCGCGAGCCTCCCTAACCATCACTTACCCCAACATCTTTCCTTTGCCCATACCGTTCGATCAAAGGACAAAAAAAGGGGAGCTCTCCCCAGCACGTCCTCTAAGAGGACTAGGTCAACCAGCTGACTGCAGCGAGTACCACGCTCCCTATAGTTCTACCAGATCGTCTCTATGTCTTGACTAGCTTCACCATATGTGCGATCATCCAGAACACGCCCGCAATCGCTTCGACCTTCGGTCCCTCAAGGGCGAATCTACCACGACGCCTGAAAATTTGTCTCCTGGTTCCTTGTCCACTGTCGTTTGTTTCCAAAGCTCATCTTGCAGGACAGGGGCCCCTCGTCTATGAAACACCTAGCATACAGATCTTGCTCTTCGGCCAGCCCTCCACTCAGCTCGCCTCTCAGACTGCTGTCCCCGAAGCATGGACTGGTCCCTGGTTACGACACCTGGTCTTTACCAAACCTCAGCTACCATGACAACAGTTCGCAAACGACGTACTTTCACCCAGCTCCACACCATCGCTTGGGCCGGTCTGTATTCTCCAAACCCTTCCTGCCGCACCCAGTGTCGTAACGATTTTCCTCTTCTTTCCTGAGGACCTTGCCCTCAGCTAGTCAGCTGTCTGCGTTTTCTTCTGTCTCAAGACCTTTCAAGACAGAACTAGCCCTAGATTCTTCTGATTCATGACGATCCCTTCATCATTCCATCATGCGAACCGGTGCCGGATCCGTGGTCTTCCCTATGGACTACCCGATGAGTTCCTGCACTCGCTGCGGGCCTACCTTGCGCTCAGGACAAAAGCTCCATCTTTACAGACGCCGGGCGCATCTACACGACCTTGCCTTCACCAGTTACGGCACCCATCACAGGAAGGTTTTGTTTCACCTAAGGTAGATAGCTTAGATTCAGCTATTCTAGGTCCACAGTCAGATCAGTTTACAAAATGGTGACAAGCCCGAATTTGCCAATTGCAGTTAGACTGCCACCTTTAAAACCATGTTGGCAAACTGCTGAGCTCCCGCTGGACCAGCAGGATGAAAACAAACAGTTTTTCATCGAGAAAGGATTGCTTTTCCGTAAGCCCTTTCGGCCTTTAGGAAGACCGTTAATCAAGAAACAGCTAGTGCTTTCTAAAGAATGTAGAGATTTAGTCTTAAACACCGCACATGCTAATGCATGGGCTGGGCATCTAGGCCGATCCAAAACAAAGGATAGAGTGTTGACTAACTTTTACTGGCCACATTGTTTTACCGACATTGACAACTTCGTTTCTACATGTTTAACCTGCCAGAAAAATGGTAAATCTGGACAGAAGTTTGTTGCCCCCATGGTGCTCGTGCCCATGGATGATGAGCCGTTCAATCGATACGTAATCGATATCGTCGGCCCCATCAGGCTTGCTAGTAAGGCTGGTTATAAGTATATCTTGTCTTTACTTGACCCGGCAACAAAGTTTCCCGAGGCCGTGCCCCTTAAAGAGGCCAACAGCCAGAGCGTTGTAGATGCGCTCCTCCTTGTGTTTTCTAGGTTAGGCTTTCCAGCCGAGCTCCAACGCGACCTAGGCTCTTGTTTCATATCGGAACTTACAACTTTATTCTTGGAAAAATGCGGTATAAAGTGTGTTAATTCAACTGTAAACCACCCGCAATCCAACAGCGTGGAACGTTTCCACAGGACGCTCAAAGCGGTGCTAAGAGCTGTCTGTTATGAGCATCGCCAAGATTGGGAGAGGTGCCTGCCCGGAGCAATGTTTGCTCTGAGAACCGCTCCACATGAGAGCACTGGCGTCACTCCAGCGGAAGTGGTCTACGGACGCAACCTCAAAGGCCCACTGGAGTTGGTGAAAAGCCATTGGATTGAACCGGACGTTCACCCATCCGTTTTAGAATACATCTTGGACTTGCTCCAGAGATTTCAGTATTCTCGTGAGCTCTCTCAGGAGAACATCACCCGTAATCAAGTGAAAAATAAATCATATTACGATGTCAAGGCAGTTGAACGTAAGTTCAAAGTTGGTGATAAGGTTTTGGTCCTTAAGCCAGCACGAACCAATAAGTTGGACATTTATTGGGATGGACCCTGTGAAGTTTTGAAACAATTGTCAGATACCAATTATCTTGTAAAAAAATCGTTTGGTTTACAGAAAGAAACCATATATCATGTAAACCTTCTCAAGCCCTATCTGCCTAGGGAGGGGTCTAGTAATCATTCTTACAATGACGAACGTGAGCTTCCTCACACCGACCGTGTCTGGACAGGTCAACCTGGTGATGGCCACCTTACTGCTAAGGCCGCCATGAGTCTTTTCAAAAAGACAGGCAACTTAACAGAGTTGCAGAAGAACGACCTCCTTGAGGTGTTCGAAAGAGTAGACAGCGTTTTCTCTACTTTACCAGGACGCACTGACCTGTCACTCACGATGTTAAGTTAGTCGATTCTAAAATCAAACCCTGTAAGTATTATCGCCACGCGAAATTCGAAAGGGATTTGATAGTGACTGAAATCAAGCGTATGCTTGACTTGGGCTTAATCGTTGAAACCGATTCCCCACATGGTTCACCTATGATCATCGTACAAAAAGAAGACGCCAGCCCACGCCCTGTAGCTGACTACAGAGAGCTGAACAACAATACGGTAACCAAAGATTACCCAATTCCCAACATTGAGGAATGTATTATTGAGCGTGCAGCTAAGTGGAAGTTCATTTCCAGTTTCGATCTCAACCGTGGTTTCTGGCAAGTGCGCTTGACGCCACAGGCATCATTGGCCGCCACCATCACAACTCCCATTGGGAAGTTTGCTCCCCTCATGATGAACATGGAGATGAAAAACGCTCCATTCTGCTTCCAGAAGCTCATGGACAGTGTCACTCGTGGCATGGAAGAGTATGTCACACCCTTCCAAGACGACACTGCTGTAGGAGCCGAAACGTGGCCACAGCATTTGGAAAACATTCACAATTTCCTCTCTGCTGTCAAGAAGGCAGGATTGACTGTTAACGCAAAAAAAATCGCAGGTCGCTTGCAGCAAAGCTACTTTCCTTGGCCATGAAGTTGGCAATGGATCTCTTACACCCTCCGAGGTGAAGGTCTTGGCCGTGCAAAAGTTCGCACGACCACAAACTAAGAAAGATGTCTGTTCCTTTCTCAGTTTGGTAGGATATTATCAAAGATATATCTTTCACTATTCTGAAATTTGTGCATGTCTCACAGACTTCTTGAAATAGGATGCACCCGATCCCGTCATTTGGGATGAGTCTAAGCAAGCTGCTTTTGACACATTGAAAAACTCTTTAGTGACGTTTCCTGTCCTGAGAGCCCCCGACTTCACACAACAATTTATTTTGCAGTGTGATTGTTTCGACCGAGGTATGGGTTGTCTTTTGTCATAAGTGTGTGGAGAAGACGAACACCCCAGTCTTTACGTTTCACGTAAACTGACAGCACGTGAGCAAAACTATGGTACGACAGAAAAAGAATGCGCGTGTTTGATCTGGTCCGTTGCTAAGTTGCGTCCCTACATCTATGGAACAAAATTTGTCATAGAATCAGATCATAACCCGTTGCACTGGCTCAAGCAAATGTCTGGAAAGAACCTCAGATTGCTTAGGTGGAGCCTAACCCTACAAGATTACGACTACGAAGTTAGATACAAACCTGGAAAGTTTTCACGTAAACGCTGGCACTCTCAGCAGGTATTTTGTTTAAACATTAATTGTTAAAACACGTCATTTTCAGTACAAATTGACTGGAAATTAATTTTTATCTTTAAAATTTTAAGTGGTATATTGAAAGTGCAACCACACACCAAAAGGAACTTACAGCTATTTTCCCGTTTCGGAACTTTACACCTAAATTTTAAGTGCCTATGTTTTACGCTTTTTGTCACTATCAACGTCTCCCTTGTGGGAGAATATTGTCAAAGACTGTAACGACACTAATTCAATATTCATTAGGAATATTCTACGGGGGTTGCAACTTGTTCCCGGTTGGCCCTTCTTGAGGTTTTTACGAAACATTTTTCCTGCAAAAAATTTGTCACTCTGAGTGCAAAAGGTCAACTCTGTCGTTAAAAGGTTGTTGCGTTATTATCCACAAAACCTCCCAGTGTTGTATAATATGTTTAAGTTATGGGTACCATCTCTAAACCTTTCAGTGTAAGATTTTCTTATGTAAAACAAGTTGTTTGGCAACCTTAAACCACTCCAGTGGTAGTCTGTTAACTTTAAATAGAGCTGATAGTTGCGCATGCGCTCAAAGTACCCTCTATTCTGATCCTTATCGCAAGCTAGGTCCTGAGGAGTGCGCCCAGGGGTTTTTTTTTCGAGGTTTCCCCAGATAAAAAAAATAACTTTCTGTGCACGGCTGACTGGTTAGAGCATTAAATGTTGCGATTATCTCATTTGAATTAACAGCTACAAAAACCCTAACACTATAACTCTTTATGATCAAAAATAGTGTTTTTATTTATATAACTTGTCTTTTGTTCCAATTTTCTTTGTGGCCTGTACGAATTTCCTGCAACAATCGGTCAGGCTGTAGTGCTAGTTCAAAATAAAAAGGTTAGGCGTGAAAGTGTTAATCTTTTGATTTTTGCACTTAATGCACTTTGGTAAACTTAACTTCTTGCCATGAACCCTACCGGAGCTCGAACTTTTATGTTTGTTTATTTTTACGGACCCAGTGTATTATTTTTATGTCTATTTTATTTATAGCATATCCATCCAAACTCCGACCGTAGCCTACCTCTAAAAACTTAAACAAACTAGCTTTCCCTCGATAAAATCATGCCTTGTGTATAGCAATCCGTTTCCCAAAGTCAAATGTTTTTCTTCTGAGCAATACACTTCGTCCCCCCCTCCCTCCCTCAATAGTTGCGATACGTAATATCGTAGTTTTATTTTTATAGGCCCAAAAATTCACGTTGTTATGAGTTCAAAACTCACTTGCACTCTCAAAGCCAGGCCTCTAACGTTTCCAAGTCGGCAATTCCCTTTGTCAATGCAGCCTCACCAATTCCTTGCCAACCAAAACACTGCATTCAATTCCCCATCCACTCAGAGCGCTCAGCTACCCTGCCCTTCCGCGCCGTCATGCCAACTTCCGGTAGTGACAGCTCGGCCGGTTTTGGTCAGTCTCTCTTCCTCCAAGCGTCCACCTCTTCCCCACTCACCCCCTCCGTCGCTCTCCTACAGGGCCGCGCTAACCCTCTACCTGCCTGCCAAGCTGAAGGCATAAAAACCCAGACGCAGTAGAGTTTCGTTAGCACAGCTCAGGAATCTCAAAGCTAGAGGTAGCTACGCCGGTCGGGAGTGGAGATGCCGCGGTCCTATTGTTGCCATGCCGGGCAAAGGTAGTTGGTTCGTATGTACCTTAGTTTAACTTAAAAGTTTATCTTTTGGACTCTGATTTCAAAATTTATAGTTTAATCTTAAACCTAACCTCTTAGCTTTGAATGTAATTTTATGGTGCGTCAAGCCAAACGGCATTTCGGACGTTGGCGGCTATAACTTGAGGGTTCACGGTCCCTTACTACAAACCAGCTTTATTTTCATCGTTTCTTTAAACGCAGTTTAATGTAAACAAAGGACGGTTTGATCTTCGTGGGTGTTCCATCGATTATTCGCTCCGGACAAACTTGATATGTAGCTGAGGCTTCTATAATTTAAGGAGTTGACTTATCAACAGCAACTCTGGGAGGTTTAATGCTTTGCTGTTACACGTAGAAAAATAACTGTAAAACAGGTCTACTATTATAAGTCAGCCGAGGCTGTTTGTAATTTAGAGGGCTCTTTTGCGAAATCCCCGTTGCCTAAAAATTCACTGTTTCTAATTGAAATTGTTTTGTTGAACATAATTCTGTTCTAGTTTGAATTTAATGTAAATTCCCCCTTTTTATTTTACCTAAACTAAGGTGTAAATATACCAAGTGTAAAGTGCAAATGTTTTAATGTTTTAACATGTTTGACTAAAATAAAAACCAGGAGTTTTAAACGCCAGTCGGTTTTATAGTTCGTTGATTGCTGGAAGTTACTGTTTAAGACAATTCTCTTCAAATTTAACTTGGCTAGCCTAATTCCCACCTTGGTGGCAGCGTTATCGCTTATTATTACTAGTTAGCCTACATGATTAGGACAAAAGTAGCTCCATTCTCTACACCGGGACTGTAGCAATTGTGCTGTTTTAACCAAAAAGTACCAAAAGTGATAATAAGGCTGATCCAGTTACACCAGGCGACCGGCGATGTTACGAGCACCTACTCCGTCGTAGCATCTGCCGTTACAGTGTCCTCCTCTCCCAGGCTTGTGCTCGCCGTCATGGCCGCACACCTGTAGAGCAAAATTCCCTCTTGCGAATGCCACGACAGCCTCCGTCCGTCCCCTTTCCGGGCCTTACCTCCGTCGGTTGGTCACAGAGGAGCCTTTCGCAAGTTCGGAGGAGGGTTCACTGCTTCCCTTTCTTGCCAGCATGCCATCGAGTCAAATCCACATGCCTCCCACTCTCCTCCTCCGCTTCTTCCGTCTCCCGTCACCACTGTTCCTTAGGGAACGACGATCCTCTGTCGCCCGCCTTCCAGCCGCCGTGATGCATTTGGCTTCCCGTCCCTTTTCAGTCCTTCCAGAGGTCTTACTCCCTGGACAAAGCCACCTCCGCCTTGCCTCCGGCCTCACAAGCCACCGCTGACAAGATCGACCTGACCTGCAGCGAATCTATTTGCTCGGAGGTTCACTACACCATCCTCCGCCTCGCCTGACTTCCTCTCCCTGTATCCATGTTCACCTCGATCCATTCGCCGCCATCCGACAAGGATTCCCGGCATTACACGACTACCGATCAACCTGCCTCCTGCTTCCACCACGTCCTCCGTTCCTCCTAGGACCTTTCCAGGACTATCCTGCACGGACGACATTTCTCATCTTCCCTCGCCTTCACGTTTGTAACTGCTGCCACGTGCCCTCGGCCGGCAAACACATCAGGACGCGAGTGGTCCCCCGGACCACCTCCGGCCGCATCTCCCGCACCACCTTGCGCCTTTCTCATCCCCCGCCATGCGGTAGTTCCTTCAGTCTCTCACTCCTCACTGCGCCACCAGAAGGCGCCACTTTGTGCCCACACGACCGTTGCGATTTTCAAATTCGGCCGCCGCTTCCCAACCGTCGTTCTCTCCGTACTTAGCAGCTCAGCCATGGCGGACCTGTCTTCTTCCGAAGCCTCCGAACACACTCCACCACCGTCACCAGTTATTCAGCCGGGAAGTTAATATCCCATAACCGATTGCCTGTAAATGCCCAGGATTTGCGCAACCGTCAAAACCCAAGACTGATCCACATCTGTGCTGTCAACGCCATCGCCTCTGACGGACTACAATACAAGTGCAAGGTTTGTGTATCAATTTGTCCGACGCGTTGGTCACTCGTAAGGAAGCACCACTTCCTCTCCAAACAAAGGCTGATAGGGCCCGCCGTCAGAAGGCCGCATCTTCAACAGAACGAACCTCGCCTGCCACCAAGGCTTCTGGATCTTCTAAACAGGTATGGGCGTCATCCTCGCGAAAACGTTCAGTCCCGGCTTTGCCAACATCACAACCCGGTGGTTCCTCCGTACCTCCTTCCAAGCGAAGCAAGACGGATTCGCCTTTAGCCACCACAACACTTCCTTCGGCAGTATCATCTTCCTTTTCCACTGCGGGGACAAAGGTTACCCTCCCTCCGGTCCACACAACAGCCAGTGACCAACACACCATTTCAGTTCCGCCTTCGTGGACCGACGTAATCCTGGCCATTCCTGGGCCTTCCAGCCTCCGCCCTCCTGTTAGTATCCTGAAGAAAAGTATCTCAGCCCATTCCTACGTCTGGATCAAGCTGGCCCGGCAACGTTTTGCTCCATCGCTCCGTTTTCAATTCACTCAGCGATTTGCTACCGACTATGCAACCCTCCGCAACTCCCTGGCGGACTTACCTGCCCTCCGCCAGTCTGCTACCAACATGGAAGCACTCTAAGCCGAAAACACTGTCCTCCGTGCTACTAATGATGCCCTAACAAATGAACTCGGAAGTCATCAACAGGAAATATTATTCCCAGCGCCTAAACTATGCCTTGCTCCGGGCCCACTACAACTGGGTGTCGCCTATCCCGTCCTCACCGCCCTGGAGGGCATATTATTGCGCAAGATCACGGACGCGTCGCCCTCATAATGCTCCCACCATTCTTGGAACTCCCCCGTCACCAACAGCTGCAAGGACTGTCATTTCGACGCCATCCCTATCCTCCGCCCACCGCGCTGCTCCCTCGCCGTGTCCGTCACCATAGACCCTTCTTCAACGGCACGCACCGTTCCGGAAATACCGACCGAGGCATTCACTCCTCCACTTCCACCTCCGGATTTGCCTAGCGGGACCCCCATCTCTTCTACATCACAAGCTCCTCTTCCTGCAACACCAAACATACAGCTGCCTTCTTCCATTTCACCTGGCCTAAGACTGGTTTTACCTTCAGTGCACTCCGCTACTTCACCTCCGCTCCCTGTGCCTCCGGCAGACTCCTCGGTACCACTGGTCCCCGTCAAACCGTCCCCAGCCTCTTTGGCGAAACTCAAAACAGAACCCTCCATTACCTGGCTTCTCCGGCTATTCTGTGTGGCAATTTGATGATGCGCCATCCTTCCTTCCAGTTTTTCACGGCATCCACCCCAATGTCAGCGGAGGGCGACTTGCCCTGTTCCCCTTGCCGCTCCAAGCCGACAGGGGTGGCCTTTGGCTTTCGACTTACACCGAACTAAAACACTTCTCCCTTTCTGCGTTCGCAAAGCCATCCCTTCGGCGAGAAGTCCGCCTGTGTCAACCCTCGTGGATCTCATGCACATTCCTCTCGCCGATGTTCCATTCGGCCCGCTCCGCTCCGCCCCTTCAACAGGCGGTCCACCAGAATCGTTTTCAATGCTCATCCGGGCTGGACATTCTCCAAGAACTTTTTTCACCTCCTATCACATCCTGCGGGCCTTTTCTCCAAAAAAAAAAAAAAATGGAACAACACCGCCACAGACAGTACCGACGTCGCGCACATTTGCTACGGCGACAGCCTTCCTCCGGTCACACTAAAAAATAAATAAAAAAATAAAATAAAAAAAAAGAACTTTCAACTTCGGCCTCCGCATCTGCCACATACCTACTACCATGTTTTCTCCAATACCTCCGTTCCACCGAGGCTTCTCCTGGATCCTCCGGACTTCTGCTGTGTACTTTGGTCCGTCCGGCATCACGACACCGCTCTGACCTTCCCCCGACCCTCTGGTTGTGCTTGACCGACTCCTGCTTCCACATATGTCTCCACAAGACCATCCTGCCCACTTCCTCCGTGCCGTCACCTCTATCCTCCGCCTCCCGCAAGGTAAGAGGCTTCATGTACTAATTTTGATCTCTTTACCTTGCCTCCGTTTGAATGACCTCTGCATGAGATGATGTTCTATAACCATGTTACAAATATCTTAATAACTCTTAGCTTTACCGCACCCCCAATCTCACTCTTCTCGGACGAGAATGGAGCGATTTGCACCTCCGCTCTACCTCATGCCTCCATCTTGGCGGGTGCCTCCGCCCCGAGTGAAAGTGGTTGGGTCTGCAGATTGGTCTTCGTCAGGTCGTATTGTGCCTGGGGTTGCCGTCTCGTACCGCGGGAATCTGGCCTCCGATTGCCGGGAACGTTGTGAACCTAGCCCCCCCTCCGGGTTACAAAGTCTGCTAATGTAAAACAGGTAATGTATATTTTCGTCGGCTATAAAAAGACTAAAATTGCAAGGCCTGCACCTGCCTAATTTTAGTTTTTATTGCCTAACTGAAAATATACGTAACCTTTACTCCTGCCCAAGCCTCCCCACCATTAGCTAGGTTCTGGCAGGAGGAGAAATGATGTCGGCTACCGCTGCGCAGAGGTTCTGCTAATGTAAAACAGGTAATGTATATTTTCGGTTAGGCGATAAAAACTAAAATTAAGCAGGTGCAGGCCCTGCAATTTTAGTCTTGGTTTGGTTTTCCTTCCTCGTGCCCAGAACACGCCAATACAGTCATTGCTCCCTTCGGTCTCAGCGACTACGCCTCCTCTTCTGGGGTACCGTACCTTCTGTCCATCATACCTTTGGGCCTTCGCCATTGATCTCTGGTCCCCCAAGCTTCTACACCCGCTTTCGTCTGGATATTACTTCATGGTGTCCTTGGCGCTGGCACTCCCTCCGGACTACCTGACATACAGTCCCCCTCCATGAGGCTGTCTCTGTTGCGTGCGAGTCCTCGACCGCAGTTTTCTACCCAAGTTTCCTGTCTACTATGTTAATGGATGATTTACGGTTCACATGGTCAGTTGATTCTGGGGCCACCGACTCGTAGCACGGGTGATCGTTAGTTAACCTTGGCCCGTCTCCATGTTGACGAGGTCTGCTAAGTAAGGAGAAGCAGGTAGTGTATGTTTTCGTATCAATAAAAACATAAAATACCAGGGTAGGGCCTGGTTGATTTTATTTTTTGTTGCCGAACGAAAACATACATTACCATCTATCTGTCTTACCTCTCCTCTCGGTTGCTAAGGTTATTAAAGAAAGAAAGATGAAGCCAGGTCCGACTCGGATGCTTTTATAGAGGCCTGCGCGTATGCGCAGAAGAGGAGCGACAAGTACGGCAGGGAAGCCAACGTTCATTGCTAGGGATTCACCTCCAAATAAGGAGGATAATGCTATACTATTTTAGGTTCTGGTTGGCCACTATAAATAGCTGTATTTATGATCGTTTGCAATCGCCTGTCACGCATATGCACTAACATTGGCGTTGACTGGAACCTTGTACACGCACTGAGTTCCTGCATGTGCTCGGCTAGCAACGATTTGTTTTAAGCTAGCATTACCGAAAATCAAGATTTCTTATTTCTAGTGTATGATTTTCGCTGTTAGCTAATTTCCAATTTTCCTTAAAATCAAAAATTGGTAGTTCTCTTTGGACGAGAATATTTTATTTTTTTATTTTATTTCATTTTATTTTAGTTTTGTTTATTGGCTTAGAATATTTTTTCTTTATAATGCTGAAGGAAGTATACATAGGCTACCCGATTTTCTGATTTAAGCATTTCTTGAGGGTTAACTGTGGGGATGGGGGGGGGGGGGAGGGGAATAAAGCCTTTCAGGCTTGTTGGAGGATCCAAACTTGAAAATTGCAAATGCCTTTTGTAACTGGGAAACCTCCGTTCATGACAGGGCCAAAAGATTTTCCAGAATAGATCAGAAGTGGGCCATATATTTATTATTTCATAACTAATAATATAAAATTGTACAGGGATCTAGGGAATAGCTTGTTGTTTTTGTTATATAAATTATGGGTATAATTGTTTCTGGGCCCTAAACTCAGCATCGAAATGTTTGACGGCTAGTTGTGAGAGCTCTAAAAGGGCAGTTTTCGTCGTTGGCTAGGGAGATTGTTGGAGTGGTATAAAATTACATTTCTTCGTAGTCATAGTCGTCGCTGTTGGTTACTTCAATAATTAAGGGTTCGACTCGGTAATCAATCAAATGATCAGTGCCCCTATAATCGTTCTCAAGCGTTACAATGTGGTTGATGCATTTCTGCCAGTCACCAGGGGTTACATTGGCTACTGCAGTAGTTAATGTTTTGAGGTCTGCAATTTTACAATTTGTGTTGGATGCTCTTATTTCGTCTTTAACTTGGGCCAAATTAACTCGATGAGATTCAGCTCCCAGTGGTACGGAAATTTGTTTTTCGAGCAACGAAATAATTTCTAGCTTAGAAGCAGCAAGATTAACACAATACCACCTACCCCAAAATGTTATGCTCCACACAGTTCAGCAAACCAAAAATATTCTCCCTTGAATT
>JAHWFP010095347.1:49983-82914 GCA_023313725.1 Lithobius niger | reverse complement strand
AATTCAAGGGAGAATATTTTTGGTTTGCTGAACTGTGTGGAGCATAAAATTTTGGGGTAGGTGGTATTGTGTTAATCTTGCTGCTTCTACGTGATGTTGACATTAAGCCACTGTACACGGCGGTTGCCGATCTTTCGAATTTCTGGCTTATTGCTGTTGCTTGTTGCTGCCTTGTCGAGTCGAACTGAATGACATGTAACGTTGTCTATCACGATCACCGAGTTGGCTGGAATATTGGTTAGTAGTTTTTAACCAGTTTATAAAACACTCGCCGTTCATTTCTTTATGGTAATCCCCAGTCTTAGTTTTTTACAACTCCTTTTCGTTAGAGCCATCATCAAACGTCGATCTTTTCCCGGTGGTATGAGGCGGCCACGCAACTCTTTTTTTCCTTGCCGTACCACTGCATCTGTCGGCTGTGATGTTAGGTTAGCCCACACCTCGTCCAAGTAAACAAACGGTGGTTGTGGCTACGCAATTAACTTACCGAAGAACTACAGCGTAGAACAACATTTTCTGGACTTACGATATAAGTTGGAATCATAGCTGCAAAGGGCGAGCAAGCTTGGCAATTTCTCTGCGCGCTTCAGCTTTCGATATGCTAGGCCGTGGCGGCATCGTCTGCGGCGTTAGGCCTAATCGTAGTCATCGTAGTTTTGGCCAGAGTTGGGGATCGCCATTTCCTTTGCTACTGAAAAGACACGCTTACCGTTCTCTGAGCTTTTCCAGTGGCAAAGCTGGTCTCTTAAATTTGTTGTTTCAGCATCCGTGTTGTGTCCTGAGCCTCCATGTATTTGAAAACATTGCAAACAATCTCCCTAGCCGGCGAATTCAGAGGTTTTTCACGTCGGGAAAGCGATGAAGCGAGAGATAAGGTTGCCATGTTGGTTCGTCTGCTCGAAGAGAAACTTTTACCAGGCGTGATCAATCCATTGTCCTAAAATCCGTGCGGAGTGGCCAACCAGAACCTAAAATAGTATAAGTAAGGAAAAGCAGGTAATGTATCTTTCGTTCAGCAACAAAAACTAAAATCAACCAGCCCCTACCCTGGTATTTTATGTATTTAAAGCTAGGCTAGTAACTAAACTTAAGTATTTTAGGATATGTAAAAACTAATTTTATCTTTAAATTTGACTTATTTTTTTTCAGTCTCTTGCCTTGTTGAGAGCGTATCCTTCATTCGTAAATTTCTTTGAGAAGACCAAAGAAGTTTTACAGTTATCTGACAAAACGAGGCCACGTTTCCATGCATTTCTTAAGGTTAGTATGTGATTTATACAGGGTGTTTCACAATAAATCCAACAAACTTACAAGGCTTACTAAGCAGCTAAGTCAAAATGTCCTATACAACACCTATCCAAAAATGTTTGGTTGCAGAGATATCGCCCTATTTGACCCAGAGTATTTTATGATCGAGTATAGTCATGGCGTAATTGTAGCCTGTGTCTGAATGCCTGCAAGGTGCACTCTTTATTGTGGTGGTATACCATCTTGCGTATTTAAGACCAAATTCATTAGCTCCACAGACTCAATTGCAGCACAGTGGAGGCAAAACTTCTCGATATTCGCATTACGTTCGACACTGCATCTCTTACCAACAGAGGAAGAGAAAAGGAGTAGCATGCCACATCTCAGCATTATCATGCACTTTACAGTGAATCCAACCTGGCTTCTTTTTAAAACCTTTCATCTTGGTAGAAAGCAGCAGCTGGACCGACCTCACCTCTAACCTGTGCTATTTCCAGAATAGAAATAGGATACAAACACGGCTATTTTAAATTAAGTTCCCTTTTTTGAATACTATGCTTAAATTAAGTGTTTAAAAAAAACCTGTGACACCTTGTTTTATTTCCTAATGTGGACAACAGCCCAAGCAGTTTTTTTTCTGCAAGCAGGAAATATATTATTGCAATGTTTACACTGGATATCACAGCAGCCACAGGCTGACTGGTGGATCTAGCACTTTGCAGCTGGGAAATTGGTAACTAAGGGCCACTGGGGAGGGGGGGGGGTGTGCCCCAAAAGTTGAATAATACCAGGCTACTTGGCTTGGTAGGTGGTGGTGGGGGAGAGGGGCAACGTTTTCTGTACTGTTCAGGTATGGTTTGTACTTTTTTTGTTAGGTGGTGGGGAGAAGGGTAGTTACGGATGTAGACTTCTGCTTTGTGAAATAGTGTTGCGTTCTAAACAGTATGCAAATATTAAGGCTGGGCTGATTCAAATTACCGACCCCGAGAAATCGGGATAGATATATAAAACCCAGATAGATCGGTAATAAACCAAACTGAAGATAGTTTCACTTCTCGTCGACTGATTTTGTTGAGTATACCATTTTGAAGTTTTTTCATCATCTTTCTAATGGTCCGAACCCCAAGCAGCTGTCTTTGTGACGTGGTCGTTAACACGGCCCCAAAAATTCATTGTTCCACTCGCCATGTTTTGCACAACCAACCTATACTTTAATCTGATATGCTGTTCAAAGGCCTTGGCCCCAAGTTTGTCCCCCATTTTGACATCACTCGCAAATCCAAGCCTGCTCGGCAAAAACACGTTCGTCCACACTTCACCTGGTTACCTGAGCCATAACGATCCCAGAAACGAATGGCTTCCGCCTCCACCTGTGCGTGCAGAAGGACAGGCACCTCCACATCGTCTGTGTCCGCTAGAGGACTGGGGCACGGATGCGGTTGCTCCCTTGGTCGAAGTTCCACTCCCAATTGCCAAAACCGTAATGCTTCCCCCGGCCTGCGACAATAGTCCCGTCTTAGCTGCTGACGTTTACCACGTGCCTCTTCCAGTCGGGGGCGCTTACTCTTCTTCCTCCCAGCATGGCAGGATCTTACCACTAACCCGATCGTTCTTTCCATCATCACTCACAGATTTCGCCCGACGTTTCACTGCTCGCCACCTCTGCGATCTCCACCATGGACGGAGGCAATGAGCCCTTCTGTTCCCTGTCCGCTGAAGTCTCCGATTTATTAGCAAAGCATGCTGTACGAGCCGCTCTCTATCCAGACCGGCCGGGATTCTACAATCTACAGTCACTTTTTCCGCTTTCCCAAGAAGCCAGGGGGTTCAGGCTTATCTTCAACCGTCCGCCGCTAAATGAGTGCATAATCAATCCTCACTTTCAAATGGACACAATAGAATCTATCCACTCTTGCCCCTCGCTTGGACGATTTCTATAGATCGTGCTGACGCCTACTTTCACATTCGTCTTCATGCCTCTGTCCGGCACCTCTTCCGCTTTATTTTCGACGGCTTGGTATACGAGTTCCTTTGTCTCCCATTCGGCCTCAACGCGGCCCCTCCATGTCTTCACTTAATCCTGAAACCAGTTCTGGCTTACTTACACCAACACCAGTTCCGAGCGACCGCCTACCTCGATGACCTGCTCCCCCTCATCAGGATGTGCCCCTTTTACTCCGTCATCGCGACTTCACGTTCAAGCTTCTATCCCGGTTGGGCTTGGAAGTAACCTACCCAAGTCTCGTGTGGTCCCGTCTCAAACTTTCGTCTTCCTCAGCATTTATTTCGACCTAGCCTGACCCACCATCATGCCCTCGCCAGACAGGCTATCAGTCCTTCTTGCCAGGATCCGTGCCTTTCTAGAACTGCCATTTTACACATAAACAGATTTCGATTCCCTCATTGGAACTCTGGACTCTCTCGCAATGCTCGTTCCGTATGGCAGATGGATTGTCCGCCCTCTTCATCACTTTCGGATCGACGAATGGGCCTACCAGTATGTTTTCACGGACTATCCTGAAACGGCGACGGTTCCCGACTCTACTGTGGTGGATGGACGTTCTCCACCTCACTCAGACAGTCCCCCTGCATGAGCCCCTTCCCACGATCCACCTATTCAGACGCATCTCTACACGGTAGGGAGACTCATAAAGGCGGCCAAGTGGCCTTCGTAACTTGGGGATGGGACAGTCAAGATCATATCAACATCCTCAAGTTATGAGTGGTCCTTCTTGGTTTGCTGCATTTTCGCCACCTCGTGGCAGGTCAGACGGTTAAAGTTCGCGTCGACAACACAACTGCTATAGCCTACCTGGGGGGGGGGGGGGGGCGCCCACATTCGCTACCTTCATCAAGTCGCAGACATTTTTCGCTTCTGCATTTCCCTAAGGACAGTCTTGCTTCCTTTACACATGCCGGGCAACCGCAGCGTTATTGCAGACTCCCTGTCCTGCCGGTCCCCTCCATCAGGGGAGTGGACCCGCAAAGCATTCATCTGCGAATCTCTTTTTTTTTTTCCAGATTTGGGGCAGGCCAATGGTGACCATTTTACCACGAGGCTCAATGCCAAACTTCCCCAATTTGTCAGCCCCAGTCCCAGACGACCAAGCCTGGGCCGTGGACGCCTTCACCCTGAAATGGGATCATCTCTTCGGTTACCTCTTCCCTCCGCCTAGGCTTTCCCAGTCCCCTGGGCTGTTCATCCTGATAGCGCCCAACTGGCAGCTTAGTTCCCTCTGTTACTCAACCTCTTGGTCGACCTGCCCTGCTTTCTCCCGAAATCTCCCGACCTCCTGTCCCAACAGAAGGTGACCGTGTTTCACCACCGTCTACAGTCACTGCGACTACACGCGTGGCTACTATCGTCTGATTGCTTGAAACGACGAGTTCCTGCACAACAGGCCTCCTGCATTGCCTTCAAAGCCGTCCAGGCCTCTACCAACAAAATCTATTGACAACTATTGGCGACGATGGTTTCGTTGGTGTATCCAACGGCAGATTAGTCCAGTCCGTCCCTCTATTCCCAAAATTTCTACTGTTCCGAGGTGACCTCTTCAAAGACGGTCTCCGTGGTTCTACCATTTTGGTTTACCGTTCTGCCCTTAACACTGTATTTAAGGCGGCTGGTAGTACGTATCTCTTGGATGATTTTCGAATATCGGCCTGAATTAAATCCTTCGAAATTGAGCGACCAGTGGTATGATGCCATTTTCCCGACTTAAATTTGTCCGATTTGAACGATGGTTTCATTGGTGCATTGCAGAATAAATTAATCCAATCAGTCCCCCTCTACACGACCTCCCCCGCTTTTTTACCTTCTTTTTTAAAAGCGGATTACGAGGCTCTACAATTTTGGTCTACCGCTTCGACTTAAATGCTGTCTTCAAAGTGGCTGGGAATACTGCTCTCCTCACCGACTATAAGATTTCGTCTCTAATCCATTCTTCCACCTGGACCGTCCACGTATCAGCAAGCAATTTCCCGATTGGGACCTTTCTATTGTCCTCACGGCCCTCCTGGCCCCGCCATACGAACCTATGGCTTCCTCACGGCTCAGCCACCTTACACGGAAAACCGTATTTCTGGTAGCCTTAGCTGCCTGCCTCCGTTGCAGTGAACTGCAGACCTTATCAGCAACCGAAAAAGATTTTTTCCTCCCAGACTACACAGGTGTTACACTCACTCCACGTTCATCATTCCATGCAAAAACTCTGAAGCCCACTGAGCGCACTCACCCCTTCATCATCTTCTCTCTTTCCAACATTCTTGGCAACGACGAACTACGTGCATTATGCCCAGTATGAGCCATCCGCTTCTACCTCAAAGCATTCAAACCTATTCGCAGAGGACGTTCTCAACTTTTCCTTCCATTCAACAACAAAATGGGAATCACATTCACCCGGATGATCGCAACCTGGCTCAAAAGCGTCATCGTACAAGCTTATGAGGCACTTGACATAGACTGCGCTGCAGAAGGCATCAGAGTTACGGCTCACGAACTACGAGCAATCGCCACTTCCTGGGCCCACTATAGCAACATTCCTATCTCCAAAATTATGGAAGCCGCTTCCTGGACACACCCCACTATCTTCACGTCCCACTACCTCAGAGACATGTCTCATCAAGCTGAGGGTTTATACCGTATCAGGCCATTTATTGCTGCCCGTCGCATGCTCTAACCCCTTTAACGCACGTTGCCATTCTGTGAAGGGAACCGGTCGCTACCTGAGTGGACTCCTGTCAAATGGCACCCGCCACCTTGACGAAGTCTATGGGAATGCTATTAAATAAGGTAATGGATATTTTCAATGCAACTAGAAACTCCAAAATACCAGTATTACCTGGTTGATTTTGGTTTCTATTGCCTGTTGAAAATATACATTACCTTGCTTCCCGCCCTCCTTCCCTCTAGTCTCCATTTGGGCACGATAGAGGCGTCGAAAAGGTGAGCTCTACTGCTCCGCTTCGGCTTATATACGATGGAGGCTGCGCAGTAGGTAGCAAACCGGAAGGACTTTGTTTTTTTTTCTCTAGTATTGAACAGCATTGAGAAGGAGAATGCTATTAAATAAGGTAATGTATATTCAAAAGGCAATAGAAACCAAATTCAACCAGGTAATACTGGTATTTTGGAGTTTTTACTTCTGGTATTCCCACAGTTGGGATTACCCAACACACAAAAAAAAAAAACCGAAGAAATTCCGTATTCCACATGAATTTTTGCTTTCACGTTCATGGTCCGCCATCCATTCACTAATACCTTGTGCTCTCTGCCTTCTGTCCTGTTGGCCAGTCCCATCGGTATTTGCTTGATTCGCGTCCTTCTGCCCACACCTTCGAGATGCCTCACGGTGGCTCCAGGGACTCTTTTAAAAAAAAAATCCAACGACGAACAAGGAGGATCCTTATGGTCAACCATGCCTTCCCAGGCCTCGACACCCTTCACTATAGACCCCCCCCCCCCATAACTTCCTTCTGGGACTGCCTCGTGTGGGCATTTTTCTAAAAGACTCGGTTCATTTCCGTTCCCGAGATTCTTATGCTGTTCTGCGGTCTTCGAGCGCCTTGCTTTTGTTTTACCTCTGTCACAAGATAGCCCTTGAGCGGGCTTGGCTTTCGTTCTCCACTCTTCAGCTTGACACGAATCTTCCGGGGTTCCCCTTACGTCACATTTTGCGTGAGAACCAGCCCTCCATTGTGTTCACAACCACTCCACCTTACAAGGTCTATTCTACTGTTTCTAATAATGGATTCTGCTTCAGATTCCAACAGCGCTTCACATCCACCTCCTCCGATTGAGGATGCTTCAGACGTTGCCGATTCAAGTGTTAATGTTCCCACTTCATACGCAGATCCGGTCCGCTGTGGTTGTCTCGGATTTACTGGCGTCACGCCCCACTTCGATCCTCACCCCTGTTACCAATACCATCGGTCCTGCGATTGGTTCAACGTCAAATGCAGTGTGTGTGCTACCATTAGCATGGACAAATGGCTAGAAATTCTTCGTCGACAACATAAGTCACGGCAAAACGGCTCGTCGGGCCCTTCAGCTATCGTCCCAACAAGGTAATAAGGACTCTCCTTCCAGCTCCAGTTCAGTCGGCCATAAGAAGCTTCGTTAATCCAGGAAAGTGCCACTTCGACAAAATTCTCTAGTGCCTAAGGTACCTCCGATTTTGACAGTGCCAGTTAAATCTTCAAAACCATCCACATCTTCCACTTCCTGTTGGAAATTTAAGAACACTTTGGGAATACACATCAAAAATAGGGGACCGATCTGTTACCCGGGTAAACAATCGTCTGCCTTCGTGGCCACGGTACCAACTGCTAGACTTTGTTCTTCTGGCCCACCGATCCCTTCTACGCATGCAGACCTTACCAGCTGCTCCATCATCTACCTCGGGGTCTTCTGATCCTCGTACGGCTGGGGCCCCAGTTCCACCGGCACTGATTCCCACTGAACACTTGCTGGTTCCGCCGGTTCCCCCTCCGCAAACCCTACCAGTTGCTCCGCTCTCTACACCGGGCTTTACCAATCCGCTTCCTGTCCTGAGCCTCCCATTTTCCTCTTCTGAAGTTCTTCGTACTGCAGTGATTCTTGGTCACAACTTAACACTGCGAGATTTTGAAAACTCTGGATGTGAACATTTCCTTTCTCTTCGCTACAGCTCTCACCTTCTCGATTAAGTAAGAGGAACTTTGGTCCAATTCCGCTAAACTCCAGACACTTCATGCTTTAGCTGCTGACAAAGACGGTTTCCGTAATGCCAACACAGAACAAGCAGCCACTATCCTTTCTTCAGGAGTCCAATACCACTCTAGCCGCAAAAATAGGTCATCTGCAAACAAAAACAGCGTCCTTAGAAACCACTAATGCTCTCCTCAAGTCAAAATTCCTTTGGCTGCCTCCAACACCAGCATAGCGTACTCAAGTCCAAAACTCTGCGATATCTTATGGACCTTCACCAACCAAGTCTCGATATCCGCACGGTCCATCAACTTCCAAGCCTCGATCGACTCGAGTCGATCCCACCGATCCCAGACAATCCACTTCTGTGCAGTCTCTATCTCTGACATCGGGTTTCCAAGAATCCCCTCTTCCTTCTTTTGATAAGCCTCTCATCCCGGCTTGTCATACGAACCTCGGCCTGGATCTCCTTCAATCCCTGCCCTAGCCTCAACATCTTAATATTCTCAGTCCCCCACAACTGCTTCTCACATTTTAACGTCGTGGTCTGCAGGATCTACTTCCAAGGACTTGAGCGATCTCAGTGCCTACAGTATGTGGTAATTTGACGACGCCACCACATTCATACCCGTATTTCCTGGGATCGCTCATTACTCCGACTTGCACTGCTTGCTGTTGTATGGCAAAGGGTGTTGCCCTCGGATTCCGGGCACTCCCTGAATAATACAGGTTTAACTTTCCATTCGGACCACCTATAGTGCTGCTTCGAGGAACCGTCATCACACTGCTGTTGTCCCTTTGTTTTTTTCTTCAAAAAAAAATAACAACACAACCTTAATTTAACTTGTGCTTCTTCCTTAAGCCGCAGCACGACTCTACCTCAATAAATTACCTGGTCCGCTTGTGGAAAAATCGCTCGTTGTACGCTCGAGCCCCAAATTTATTGTGCATCCTCACTCGTACAATACCCTGTCCGCCTCGGCACCTGGTTAGTTCACTGCGATCTCAGTTCCTCGTTCCTGTCCTCAGAGTCGGACTGGGTAGGAAAGGGCGCCTGTGCCATTTATAGAAATAACCGGGGAGGGGCACCATGCTTTTTACAGGAAATTTCAAGTGTTGGTGCCTCCAACCGTCAAGTGGTTGGGGAAGCGCTCTAATCTCCCCAAGCAGCAGAAAAGTTCAAGAAGAGCTCAAGAAGCTTTACTTATTTTCATAGTTTGTAGTCATTTCTGGCTTCGGAGTGCATTCTTCAATACACACTTTATATTTCAAGTAATGCTAGTTTTTGCAAATTTTGGAGTGGGTTGGGGAGAGGGGAGTGAGTTCAAAAAATGCGTTAAAAACGTAAGTAAGGGAGGGAAAAGTGAGAAGGGAATTATTGCCTGAAAGGAAAGGTTATCAGTGGACAGGGAATCCAAAATCGTTCACTTTTCTTGGCGGAGAGGAGAAAAAAATAGACTATACGAAAGGGGTGCCGAGAGTATCGTAGCCTAAGGGCGCCTGTGCCATTGGCACTATGGCCAGTCCGAGCCTGCCTGTCCTCATTTCACAACTCTCTTCAATTTTTTTACGTTCTGTGTTCTACACTTATCATAGGACACCACAGCTGTTTTTTGCGCCTACACCCCTCCTAATTTACTTGAAATCCCACTAGGTTTATCAAACCCTCAAAAGGTACCGAAACCATTGCTATGCTTGATTTAAAAGTTGACGCCTGTAAGCACCTCGTAGAAGCATTTGCCGTTACACTTCGGGCTACTACTCTTTCCTTTTCAGGGTCGTTGAAATAGCGACATTTGAATACATAGATTTCTCACACTACATTGGGACGAGCTAGAGGATCATGTTAAGGATCCCCGATCCAGAACACGATTGGATGGGGTACTCGGCTCCAACCATCAAAAAGTTGGGGAACCATGAACTCTCATTCAACTTTGCAAAAATCGCAGCGGCCGACTTAGGCCTATTTTATTAAAAACTAACACCGTTTTCCACATATCTTCACAACACATGGACTGAATCGACTGGAACTCTGATGCCGATCAAGCTCTCAGGTTTATCAAGTTCATCCTGTGAAAAAAGATCCCGAAAATATGCATCTAATCTTTTTTTTTTAAATACAAAAACGTTTACGCTAAAAATCGCTGTAAACAAACGCAACTTCTGCCGCCCATTTGAAATGTAAATCTTGTAAATTTCCTGTGCATAAAGGAACCCAACTTAGTGTTTTAGGGGGAGCTGCTGCTAATGCCCAGGCCAACACGCATATTTGTTTGAACATTTTTGAAACTTGCTGTTAGATATATTTGTGTGTAGACTTGTGGCAGTCGGCCAAGCAAAAAGTTTAACTGCTTCTTCTTTAAAAAACGTTAATTTAAGTATACTTTAAACTAAAGCTGGACTATATAATCTTTTAAAGAAAAAACCGGCTTTTAACTCTATTCCCATAAACTATCTTTTGGCCAACGAATTTTCACTGTTAAATACCATAAGGTTTTTATGTTTGTTTATTAGGAATAACACCCCAAAAAGATTCCTGACCATGGCTCAGTGACATACTCTTCTATTAAAACTTGTATTTGTATATATCAGTCTTCAAACTGCTCCTACATATCGAACGGCTCTAAGCCTCTCAGAACGCAGTAATTCCTTTTCTTCTTGCCTGCTGAGCAGAGCCTCCAACTACTCCCTGCACAAACCCCACCAAGAAAGCAGCTTCCTCCCTGGTAAGCCCTCTTGATCTGTTTTCACTGTCTTCCCGGCCTTCCGTTACATCTCTTTCCGTCTCTTCTAGTCGTCCCTCGGACGACTAAAGAATAGGTGCATGCACTCATGGACTCTGCTATTCACACTTTCAAGAGGAAACAGCCGGACGTCCCTGCACCTTCCTCTTACACTGCGGCATGGGTAGCCTCTTCAGCCAAGAAGCCCCGTGTTACCCCCACCAGTGCCGGGCCTTCTCATCATCCATACCAGATTCCGCTGCCAAGGCCGATTCCATTGCCTTCCGTTGCGGAACCTGACGACCATCTCTCCTTGTTTGGTGACGACGACCATGCATCCAACGGATCCCACGATCCACCTTCTTCGGCGAACCCCGATTTCCCCCTTCCTGGGTGAACCTGATCCATCTGACATTCTGCTGCCAGACTTACTCAAGACTGTGGAGTCTTTAGTTCCGAATTGCTTCCTATACAAGCCTTCATATGATTCTGCTACGCCCTGCAAGAACAGAAGACTATATACGGGGTTTAGTTTTGGCCGTCGGGACCAGCTCCCTCATCAACCACCTGTGTTAGGCCAATCAACGACTCTTCTTACGACGTTGCTCCGCAATGGCGGTGTTCTCTTAGGGAATGGAACCCTGCTGACACTGGACAAGGATCCGCTGCCTCCGCGGCCGAGACGAGAAACTGCGTTTTTTCGCCCAACAGGTGGCAGCACCGCGAACCCGCAAAACTTTGGTTCATATCCGCAATCAGAGTTCCTCACATCGGAAGTAAAGATGGATTTTGGTTTCTCCCTTTCTGCCTCGCCGTGTGGCTGTACCGGTTTTTGTGCTCAGAGATAAAGATCGTCTTCTTCGCCTAGGCGTTCGGGCTGCTTCCCAGGCGGATGTATTAAATACTGAAAAAGGCGGGTAGGCAGAGCGTGGAGTTCCAATCTCACGGTCCGATGACAAAGCCAAAGGGCCGTGGTACCGGAAGTCTCACCTCCGACATTTATTACCCCCTTCTCGCGAGAGGTTCTCCGTGGACCGTTGATGCACTGGGAAGCACTTATGTGTAAAAGAGGAGAATAAACATAATGAGGGTCGGTCCAGATATGATTTATTTCGCTCGTAATTGGGGTTAGGTTTCCGCTTTCTTCTCTCCCAAGGATATCTCCCGCTCCGCTCCCTTAGTACTAATACGTACAAAGCCCAGTGAATAAAGGACGTAACGAATTAAAACACGTTGACGGACGCTAACATATGTCGCCTCAGGACGAGGGAACACAACATGTTAGGCCTCTTGGAGGAATGGGCCATTTTATGTCCAGGACGTAAATCTTATACGGCTAAACTGCATACGAGACTAGGCAAAGTGGTAAACGATCACTTACGACCTTGCTTGTAAGTTGTCCGATCGGGGTTTTACTCGGTGACCAGGCAACTCCAGATGTAGGCTTAGTCCCATGTTCCTAAGGGAAAAAATGGCGGACGGCAGCCATTTTTACACAATACATCACAAAACTGGGGAGCAGAGAATTCCCGTGTGTTGACATTTCGGTAGTCAGGGGAGAAAAAAAAAGCAAGCGAGGGAGAGCGAAAGCGAGAGGGGAGGGCGGAAACAATACATCATGAAAGGGGATTGTTACTGGCAAAGGCAAGTTTGTACTAACAAAGTAGGAAATCAGTGACAATGGGAAGCACAAGTACTGTTTACGTCCAGAGTAGGCTCCGGCCAAAGAAGCAAACAATCGGCAACGCATGCACAAGTGTTTGTTGCAGTTAAGCTGCAACTCTTAATTGTGTACATTTAAAAGACATTTAAATGTCCCACATAAGGGAAAAACAAGTTCCCTACGTAATGCAGAGACGAACAAGCCTTACAAGGGGCAGGGGAGTCAAAATTCCCCTGGCACGCCCCCTCCGGATCTGCAAGAAGTAGGGGCACAATGGTGAAGCCTTGAGAAGCTTCTATGTCCGTTTAAACACCCTTAACTCAACACGGAGTTTAAAGGAAAAACATTAAATCTAGGTTAGTGACAAAAAACGTGTTAGTACCACTTGGACCAAAGTGAAAGAAAAGTATAAATATTAATATAACATTTTCGTGTGTTAGTATTCCCAAAAAGTCGTATGTGTTTCTTTACCATGAAACCACACATAAAATTAAAAGCCAATGGTTACAAGCACAAACTTACATATTCTGTACAATTTCCTCGACTTCTGGAGGTAATCCCTGTAAACGTCTGGACTTCCTTATAACCCTTGCCATGGCTTTGGCCTGGACATCCAAGGCGGGTGGCTTGGCTCTCCCAGGCTTGTGAAAGGTCGAATGGCGGGTGGGAGGTGTGGTGGTCGCTAGTGCACCCAACAGAGGGGGCCTCTCAGGACGTACAAGGTCATTTAGACCATCACTAAGGGTGTCCACCTCAACATCATTCAGACCATCACTAAGAGTGCCCACCCCACTAAGAGTAGTATCGCCAGTGGAAGAGGGCGGGCTGCCACTTAGTTGCTCATTTTGGTGCCCTTTCGTTTCCCTCTAGATGGGCGTTCCGGACTTAATGGGAGGTCCCGTCTGAGAAGGGAACGAACCAGGGGTGCCACCCATGGGGTTAGTTGGCAACATGGGGAATACTGGTTTAGTGTCCGAGGAGGTGTCTTCGCTGGTAGATTCAACGGACATCGCATGAAAGCTATTGTCGACATTAAAGGGACTAATAGGTCGAGAAGATAGTGGCTGAGGTCTGAAATACTCCCACCCATTTACTTCCTCCACAAACCTAATATTGGTATCTACTTCCAGTTGTTTGGAGTCGTAAGTCTTATAAGCTCTCCTTAGCTCATGGAAGCCTACATAAATTCTTGGTGCTGCAGTGGGTCCGAACTTTTGGGGGCGCACAATCGGATGCAAGAAGACATAGAGGCACCCATACCTGCGTATCTCGGTGGCATCAGGGATAGTCCCACCCCATAGCTGATTGGGGGATAGCTCATCGGGTAAAGCTGCGGTACTTGAATTATTATGTACGTAGCTCGCCTCGAGACAGGCCGTTCCCCAAATAAATTGGGGGAGACCGGCATCCTCTAGCAATGAACGTGCTATGGTCTTAATAGAAAGAACTGCCCGTTCTGACAAAGCGTTTCCTTGTGGTACTCTCGGGACGGTAGGGCAGTGAAGGGTGCCATTCTCCCGGAGAAAATCTCGGAGGCGGTACGTCTTGTACATGAGTGCACCATCGGTAACTAAACGAGAAAGTACCTGCCCCGTCTCAACCTGGCGATATTTAATCTCATCTATAAGTGTATCAACGACCTTGGTCTTATCCTTAAGGATGTGAGTAAAGTAACGTCTAGTTCCTCTATCGGTTATAATGAAAAGGACCTTTCCGTCATAGAAAGTGGCGATATCCGACACATAACTCATCAGCAGACCATAAATACATGCGGCTCACGAGTGTCTGATCGGAAATGGAGGGATAGCTGGATCGTCGGAGCTTTGTCTTCAGACAAATATCGCAGGTAAGGTCAGGCTTCCCAAACAGGGTAGGAACCTTTAAGGTACCCTTGGTTATTATTCGCCTAATCCTCTCATTCGAGATATGTCCCATTCGCCTGTCAAGCATATTTACATCTAATGCCGCACATGACTCACTGGTTGAGGGAGCAATGTCTGGGTCGAAATAATAAGGGGCATGAATACTGTCCAACGAATCCCCCTCTAATTCCGGTATTTTGGGAAAATCTGATTGTAACTCGGGTGTCTTAAAAAAATCCCCCTCTAACTCGTGCACTCTAGGGAGGGTGTCTGTGTTAATAAGACCTTCAGCAATTTGGTTACTTAATCGTAAAGTTTCGTTAACCATTTTACATGGGACATTGTCAGAGGCAGAGGTACATCGAGAGGTGCACACACCCACAAATGGTGGTATTTGTTTAGGTTCTTCATGAGGGGATAGGGCCGGCCCCCCTCCAAATTCCACAACTGAGAGTTCAAGACGGGGGTCGGGGACAAATTCTGTGGTTTGATCGTGGTTTGGGGTAGAAGTGCCGTTACCTTTTTGGTGTAAAAACTCAGATTGGGGATGATAAGTCGGATAATTATCACCACTATCATAAGTCCCACTAGAGAAGGACTGTGGGTTTTCTAAGGCGAAGGAATTAATCTGAGAAGGACATACAAGTGGGGTCGAAAATTCGGGGAGGGAATTTCGGTTTTGGGAGACAGAAATTGGGGAAACATCATTGCGGACGTTTGGGGAAGGAAAATTGGGAGGTATTAGGTTAGATTCGGTTTGGGATAAATCTGGGTGTAATTCACTGGTACATGACGGTAATCCTAACTCCACATCTGGGGTGAACATTGCCTTATTTCGTAGGTGTATTTGGCTTTGTGCCTTAGGGTAACCAAAAAGGATATCGCGGCGTCCTTCATTATACGCTCGGGTAACCTCTCTTTGTACACTCTCTCCTGTTACATCATAGGTCGTATCAATACACAAATTAATGCCAAACAAATGGTGACTACGTTTGCCATGCATTACTAGCCTTTGCGGTCTTTTGCGTTTTCGCAAATATACGCCATTGTGTCTTAAATTGGTGTTAACACCATCATTTATCAAGCGTGAGCCTGACAATAAATTCTTGCTAGCGGTTGGCATCTCTACTACATTTTTAAGGATTACAGGTTGGTGTAAACATTTGCCTCTAGCATCGTAACCCATTACTCTTATATCCCCCACTAAAACACCAATGCCACTAGCACCATCGGCAGCTAGGGCTATTTGTACACGGGGACATAAGGAACGATCAATGTCTTTGTAACAGTGTCGCAGTAAAATTAACGTTGCACAAGAATCATGAAAAAAGGTATAATATTCACTACTTACCCCTTCAGATGGGATTGGGGGCTTATTTGCTACGTTACCGTTGGTTGATTTGGCCTGGCAATGTTTCTGAGCTGCTATCGACATTTTACACGCTAACGGGTTGTTACCAAGGTACTGGTTAAGTCCGTAAGCCTTATGCTGTTGGGCAAGAAAGGCCACGTTGTCCTCTTAGCATCTTCATATTGTTGGCAATCTTGTTGTCGCTGGAAAGCTGGCGTGGTCGGGTTCAGCGTAGATTTCCCCCGTAACAGGAAAAACATCTGGGCCCACGTGGCAGAGCTCGTGGATAAATCTGATCGCAGGAATAAAAAGTGCGCGTCAAACTTTTGCAATGTGAACACGGTCTGGATCTAACCTGTTGAGGTTTGCGAAGTTGTGAAGGCCGTACTTGGTCTTGGTTTTGTTGGCTGTTGCAGGCTGCCAAAACGTTGGTTCTCCCTTGGCTCAAGTTCGAGTTATAAAAGGTGTGACTCGCAATTGGTTGAGGGTACACTTCTCTCGGCTGGGGCCAGTCAGAAAAGGCGTGTAATTGCTCTTGGGTCACTCCGGGATAGAAGACGTTCGTATTTGGGGTAATAGGGAGTTGGCCTTCAATCGTAGTGTAGGCTAAGCTATCTAGCAATTCCTGTTGGATCAGGTCGAACGTAAGTGCTCTTCCACTTCTTAAGAGTGCTTCTTTCACCATCCAAAGGCTGGGTCTTTGTATTCCTCTCAACAACCACGTACACGTTTGAGCTTCAGTGAATGCAGAGCCTGTCTGTACTACCTCGTCCATCAAGGCACGGCCACGTCGGATATATCGGTTCACATCTTCGTTAGGTGACATCTGGACGTGTGTCAATTCATCAAGGCGATGGAGTTGATTAAATTGGTCGGTACGTGCATAGTCATTCAGTAGTCGGTCCCATATGGTCTTTGCTAAGCGGGTGTTTTGGAATTGGACGTATAAGTCGGGAACCATCGTCCGCATTAACATCAAGACGCACTGATTATTTAGCTCCGTCCATGCTTCTATTTCTTGTGGTGTAGCGACGGCCGGGTCTGGAGGGTTGTGTACAAGTACGGCTGGTGTCCACTTCTTTTCTATAGCCTGACAATGAAATTGTGCCTTCCAGGTCCTGTAGTTTTCCGGTCCACTTAGTATGACTATACCTTTGTATGTCGGCTTTGGCCGCAATGCTCTGGGCGCAACAGCTTGCTCATCCGCTGCCCAGTAGTTCCTAGGGTCAGTCATAATGATAGTGTCTTGTCTCTGCCAGCAACAATCCGTCTGTTCTGCTGTATAACAGCGAGGCGTCCTCTTATACGGCTAAACTGCATACGAGACTAGGCAAAGTGGTAAACGATCACTTACAACCTTGCTTGTAAGTTGTCCGATCGGGGTTTTACTCAGTGAGGAGGCAACTCCAGATGTAGGTTAGTCCCATGTTCCTAAGGGAAAAAATGGCGGACGGCAGCCATTTTTACACAATACATCACAAAACTGGGGAGCAGAGAATTCCCGTGTGTTGACATTTCGGTAGTCAGGGGAGGAAAAAAAAAGAGCGAGCGAGGGAAAGCGAGAGGGGAGGGCGGAAACAATACATCATGAAAGGGGATTCTTACAGGCAAAGGCAAGTTTGTACTAACAAAGTAGGAAATCTGTGACAATGGGAGGCACAAGTACTGTTTACGTCCAGAGTAGGCTCCGGCCAAAGAAGCAAACAATCGGCAACGCATGCACAAGTGTTTGTTGCAGTTAAGCTGCAACTCTTAATTGTGTACATTTAAAAGACATTTAAATGTCCCACATAGGGGAAAAACAAGTTCCCTACGTAATGCAAAGACGAACAAGCCTTACAAGGGGCAGGGGAGTCAAAATTCCCCTGGCATATACCATTACTAATGCCTTTTGAGAACGTCTTTACGCCGATCCGTCCCCAACGGACAGACGCCAACTTACGTTCCTCATTAACCAAGTCTGCCGGAAAGCATGTTTTGCAACATATTCTATGAACTGGCTCACTCGGGCGCTTTCACTTCCACCCTGCTTTTGCGAGAAGTTGCTCTCAATTCCGCCCCAAATCTTCACGATTCGACATGCCATGTTCTTCGGAATCAGCCAATCCACGAGTCTGACACTCTCTCGGGGATTAAACCCTAAGGTGGTGCCACACCTCGACATTTCCAACAAACCTAAGCCTAACCGTTCCCGGCAGTTCCGATGTCCTCAATCCGTCTCTTCCTCCCGTCCGGACGTGCCCAAACATGATTCCGCCCAGCAAAACCTGATAAGCCGCTTCCTTCGTCTCTTCCACAGCCTCCATCGTCCTTTCGTTCCAACAACCAAGGCCGTTGACAAGTTCGGTCAGTTGGACGTTCTGCCACACTGGACCGCTGACGACAATATGCATCCCCTGGACCGCGTTACTGCGGGCGTTTCGGTAATTGACTTTATCTCACCCCCACAACCAGTAGGGGGTCGCCTACGCCACAGCCTTGCAAACTATAATCTTGGATGCCGTGGTTCTCTCGATTATTTCCAGCGGTTTTCTTCCACGCTTCCTGCATCCGCCTCCCTTGCGAAGTCCGCTTTGGAGTTGGAATCGCCGCCCTGTCTGCAGAATTCACTGCCCTGCTTTCGAAACAAGCTATCCGAGTTGTTCCCAGTATGGTTTTTACAGCAGCATTTTTCTCTGTCCGTAGAAGTCGGGAGGATCCCAGCTTATTTTCAGTCTTCGACCCTTCAAGCAGTTCATACGAAATCCTAATTTTTATTGCCAACGAAAATATAAATTACCTATATTTAACGTTAGCAGTTTCCCCCTGGAGCTCTTATTCCTTAGCTGAAAATTGTCTTACCTTCCGGGCTCGTAACCACTGTGCATGTCCAGTACTGGGTTCGCCTAAATAAGTGGAACGCAGCGGATCACAATCATCTTTCTTTCTGGGGCAGCTACCGTAGTAGTTGTTCCTGAAGCTCTTGTTGTATGTTCCAGTCCGGGTCCCCCGCCTGGCCTCGGTTCCTCGAATGGAATCACCAATTCTAGTGGAAGCTGATTCGTCTGACGATTCTGGGTTGGCTTTGCCCGTTTCCTCTGCTATTCTCGCTTGTGATTCCACGACGAGTCCTTCCCCTGGATCGCCGGCCCCGGCTCGCCTCATTCATCTCTCGCAAGCTGTTCCGGCCCGACGTTTTGGTCGACCTGTTTCCTCTAAGTCGACCAGGGTGGTGGCGATTCGCCCTCCGCCTCCCGAGGTCTTCCCTGCGCTACTTGCCTGCTTTCTGGAACAAGCGTTCCGTGGTTCCTTTCACCGTTCTGGGCCTCGCCACCAGTTTTGTCGTCCGCCTCTGCCACCGGCGGTGACTTCAACTCCCCTTGGAGCATCTCCAAGGCTTTCCCCGAATTTTCAGCCGTCGGACTTCCTTCGCCTTCCTCTTCCGTTTCCCAAGTTTCAGCATTCATTTTGCGTCCCTTCTGCCAGTCCTATCGACTGTTGTTTTCCGGGACCAGCCAGTTAATCCAGTCCCTGGTCTATACCCCGTAGGAATTTTTGAGTGGACGGATGAAACCTGTTACAGGGGTCAGGCACATTATAGTAGATTTTAAAAAACAGAGGTAGACATCTGAGAAACTTCATCCGAATTTTCCAGCCGCCATTTTCTAATATGGCCGTTTTTTCGATGAAATTCAACATACTGTTATGCTTTCAACTGTGTTATCGGATTTCAAAAGAGTTGTTTCGGCTTCTGGATGAGTAAAACACGTTTGTAATTAAGCCACCTTTACAATGCTACTAAACATATGTAAATATGTCAGCCGGAAGTGATTTAGAAAAATAAGGTTTATGCGAATCAATACAAAAACGTACAGTGCTACTTAGACCACAACAATTGTTTTTATCTTTATTCTAAAAAAATTTGAAAACACTTACAGCACGTTTACGCAACTACTCGCTTTTGCATTCTCGCAGCTAGAAGCTAGAAATCGCCTCAAATTCCAACTTGGCGGCGGTTTTCTGTCTGCCGCCTCACAACGAAAACCGCAAATAACGTGTGTTCGGAAGTGTTTGGGGAAATTGTTTCGTCATGAAGAATTCTTTATATTATTTGCACGGATTATAAGACTGCAAGTATTTACTCAAACGATGTCGGATTTAGCTAATCCATTTAGCGTTGTTACCATGGCAATGTCACCTTTGCCATGGCGATTGAGTTCTAGCTGCGAGAATGCAAATGCGAGTCGTTGCGTAAACGCGCCCTTACAGAGGTTAGCAGCAAGTGCTTTTCGAAACAATTACACAATATGGAAAGAATAGCTCCCCACCTTTCAGAAAATCTTAAGCATGTCCATTTCGGGCTATTGGAGGGGTCGCAAGAGCACTTTGAATTCGAAAATCAGCATACGCTTTCATCGCTACGCCATACCTCTTCACCTTTAAATGGGCGTTGGATGGTTCCAATCTAAGTTAAACGATTTCGGTTAGGGTTGATGGAAAGAATAGATCCACACCTTTCAGAAAATCGTAAGCATGTCCATTTCGGGCTGTTAGAGGGGTCGCAAGAGCACTTTGAATTTGAAAATCACCTTACTCTTTCGCCGCTTCGCCACCACGTCTTCACCTTTAAATGGGCGTAGGATGGTCCCAATCTTAAGTTAAATGATTTCGGTTAGGGTTGATGAAAAGAATAGATCCACGCCATTCAGAAAATCTTAAGCATGTCCATTTTGGGCTATTGAGGGCCCGCAAGAGCACTTCGAATAAAATCTCCTTGCGCTTCTGCCACTACGGCATTACCTCTCACCATTATGTGCGTGTAGGACGGTCCCTAGTGATTTGGTTAGGGTTGATGGAAAGAATAGATCATCACCTTTCAGAAAATCCTAAGCACGTCCATTTCCGGCTATTAGAGGGGTCGCAAGAGCACTTTGAATTAAAAATTCAGCATACGCTTTCATCGCTACGCCATACCTCTTCACCTTTAAATGGGCGTAGGATAGTCCCAATCCAAGTTAAACGTTTTCGGTTAGGGTTGATGGAAAGAATAGATCCACACATTTCAGAAAATCCTAAGCATGCGGGCTATTAGAGGGGTCGCAAGAGCACTTTGAATTCGAAAATCACCTTGAATTTGAAAATCATCTTGCGCTTTTCCACTACCCTATTACATTTCACCTTTACGTGGGCGTAGGACGGTCCCTATCTAAGTTAAATGATTTAGATTAGGATTGACGGAAAGAATAGATCCCAGCTTCCTGAAAATCCTAAGCAAGTCTATTTTAGGCTATTAAAGGGGTCGTAAGAGCTCTTTCAATTCGAAAATCACCATACACTTTTGCCGCTATGCCATCACCTCTTCACCTTTAAATGGGCGTAGGACGGTACCTTTTAAAGTTGCAATAATTGTTGCGATTGATGGAGCGAATTGATCCCCACCTTTCATAAAATCCTCAGCATGTCCAATTCGGGCTATTAAAGGGCTCGCAAGAACACAAAAATCACTAGGCTATAACAACCAATTGAAAAAGAGATAGTTTTTGCTAATTAAGGGTGATGCACTTCAAATACAGTTTTAGGGTTGAAAGGCTACATTTATGTAAAACGGTATGCGACGGACATGGTTACAAAGACGATGCCCGACAGAACGACTCTCGCGATGCCTGGAGGTCCTCGCCAGGCAACTGTACCTGTTTTGCCACATGTCCGCTCTTCGAAAAAGCTGTGTTCACCTTCTTCATTCCGGCACCACTATCGATTTCGCCTGTTCCAGGGCCCTGCACCCAAGGAGCTTCCTTTGTCTTACTCACAGCCCTTTCTTCCGGAACGCCTCCGGCCGATTCCACTGCTTGTCGGCTCCTTGTTCCACCAATTACAGATTCCTCTTCCGATTTGCGTAGCTACGTTTCTTCACATCGTTCAAGCTGGATTACCTTCTTCTTCATGACAGCAACGCAACCTTGATTTCACACCCGTCTACAACTGCAGCGCCACGAGTCACTCTGTTCACGTTCACCTCCCGGATCGCTGCTTCTCTTTGCAGCCCGGTTTCCCCCGTCGTCCAACTTCCCTTCACGCAGGGATATCACCAATAGGTGCGCTGCCATCTTACCGGAACTAACGTAGTTCTCAGTTCCGTTACACGCCGCTAGGTTCCCCGCGTCAACTTGCTCCAGTTTTGGCGCGAAACGTCTCTCGATTCCTCCGTCCTTTGTTGTCACGACACTCTTATTGCCGTTTGTGTTCTTCCTTTATGAACAATGTCATCAGACTTTTCTTCATCAGAAGACTCTGTAGAGTCTGTATTCCCTAGCCAAGCACCTGATGTTCCAGATCCTGTACCTTACGGTTGCATTGGCTTCACGGGCTCATTCGAACGCTTTGATCCTCATCCCTGTTGCTAGCACCATCGCCAGTATAATGGCACGTCCCTTTGTTGCGGTATATACGTCACGATCGCGCCTGCTAAGTGGAAGAAAATAAGGGACTGGCAGAGAGAGTCTCGACTGTGCACCGAAAGGTACAAATGTAAGCGGGCCACTGAGCGATCTGCTTCTTCTGATTCATCTACTACTTTGTCCAAGCCTCCTCCTCCAACATGCCACGTTCCGCCACCGGTATCGTCACCGGCAGTTTCTACCACGAAACCACGTTCTTCGACTAAGCATGTGCTCAGTTTTCCGCCCAGTTTTGGATCCGTCGCTGTACCTTCCGTGGCAGGCCCATCCGGTATGGTATTTCGATACCCCGTCTTACGACGAAGAAGTCTTCCGGCCTTCGCATAAAAAATGTTTGTTTTCCTATGTCGCCTCCCCGAATGCCGCTTCCTCACGCGTCGCCCACAGTTCTGGCTGCCCCCGTTCCTCCATCCACGGGTCAGCTGACTACTGGAATTGATTCACCGCTTCCATGTTTAGCCGGATGGGCATCTCCAACACCTACACCTCCCTTGTCATCTGCAACCCCATTCCCTTCAGCATCCGTCCTTCGAGCTGCTCTCACTCGTGGGTTGCACTTATGTGTTAAAAATATGAAAAATATCGACTGCAATATCTAGTTCATCCTGTCTATGGCAGAGGGGTTTTCGTCGGAGCGCTTGGCCCTCCGCACCGAGCAAAGTACTGTGCTGTCACTCCAAGCAGCTGCCGCTTCTCTCCCTTCCCTTCAAGACGAAATCTCTGTCTCCAGGCGACTAACGTTTCCCTCGCCGACAATCTAGAGAAGCTCCAGGAATGCTACCGATCATTGCGAATGAACTACGTCCTACTCAACCATAAATTCCCCGGGATCTCACCGATTCCAACCTCTCCACCCTGTAGAGCCTTTTACTGCGCTCGCTCTCACACTAGGTGCCTTCACTGTTCTCCAACCTCACTTCGCATTCGTTCCCGCCGTATGGTGCCATCCCCATCTGTGCACCCATCACCCAGTTCTACTGCTTGCCATCACCAGGATGCGCCCTCTCCACTACCATCACCTTTCAAAAATCCCTCCGCAACCGCGTCCTGATCATTCACACCGCCCATTCCCAGTCCTGCTCATCAGCTTTCTTCTTCAGCGGCAGTCTGCCCACTCCTTTCGGCTTGGTCATGAGCCACAGCCTCCCCGGACTGCCAACAGTTGTCCACGTACACTGTTTGGCAGTTTGACGACGCACCACTTTCGTTCTGATCTTTCATGGGCTCTCTCGTCATTCGGATGTCTCCACCCGAGACCTTCCTTGCTCGCCTTGCCGCAATAAAGCAAAATGGATAGCCCTCGGCTTGCAGGCTCTGCCGTTGGAGTTCGCAATCCACGTCCTCTGCCAAACAACTCTTTTTGACCACGCATTTAAAAAAAAAGGCCCACAAACCAAGACAAGAAGAAGAGGCCTTTGCCAGCGAGGAACCCTGCTTCCGTTTCCCTCCGCGTTCCTGAGGCGCGAGTGGCATGCGAACCATGATTCCTCGCCAGACTTTTTTTTGTCATTTGAACCTTTGTGTCATTTGAACCTTTGGCCAGTGCACATGCTGATGCTTTCTTACACCCTTCATTTCTTGCCAAACAGACAACCAAACAACATCCGCCTTCCTGAAATGCTTCATTCCTCCGTTCCGGTTCTCCCACTTCGCTTCCCGCAGCAAGACGCCCAACCAAACACGTGGATGGACACGAACAGGAATATCAGTTTACTGGACTTCCGTTTCTGCATTCCGCCGTGTTCCGGCATTCTCCTTGTCTCCATCCCTGCTTCCAGGATCCTGTCTACCCGCCTTCCTGAAGTGCTTCATTCCTCCGTTCCAGTTCTCCGGCTTCGCTTCCCACAACAACATAGGAAGGTTTTCAATTATCTTTGAATCTTTACCTTGCCCCTAGGTGCTGGACCTGCTAGTCGCCTCCCCTAGTTACTGCACAATTCCTGTTCTTCTTCCCATGGGACTGTGGTTCCCGGGGACTGGGGTTGAGGCTCTATCGGTGATCTTCACCAGGACACGTTCCGTGGGAAAGCCGGGCCTGGGTACCTTCTGTGACTAAGTCTGCTAATGATAAAATAGGTAATGATATTTTCGTTGGCAATAAAAAGACTAAAATACCAGGGACTGCACCTGGTTAATTTTAGTTTCCATGTGCCTTGAAAACACCATTGCCTTTTTTCTAGCATTTCCTTCCTTTTGGAGCTCTCAACCCCTAGAGATGAAAGTTGGCTTCCCTGCCATGCTCATAACTCTCATACTGCACATACGCGGGCCTCTATATAAGCAGCCGAGTGGGTCCTTGCTTCATTCTTTCTTTCTAGGACTCCACCGCGTGTGGTTGCTCGCTTTTGCTCTCCCCGAATGGACCTACTACACCAGAAGACACAGCGGATGACCATGGTTCCTCCAGACTCCGAGATGCCGATCTCCTTGGGGACCTATGCTTGGGCTTCGGCCCTGCCTCCCTGATTCCTAATTTCCGGCTCAGCTGCGTCCCTTTGCCCAGGTATTCTTACACCCGTGCTCTACAGCACAGGCGACCGGACGGCACTCAAGGTTGCAAAGATTTCAACCACGGATTGCTGTCCACCTCGCCTCTTCTTCTTACAGTTTGCTCTTCGGTTTGTTTGTGACTTTATACACACGTATTCTTGCAAAATCTGCAACACTACAGTGCAAGCGGCCGAGCATCCAAGCATCCGGATGATGCTCGTGGTTCAACAACTACAGGACCTCCGGCTGACATTCGGCCTCCTCTATAGAACCACGGATTGCTGTTCACCCTGCTTCCTTTTGCAGCTTGCTCTTTCGCTTTCACACGGATTCCCGCAGGCGCTGCTACATTGCAGCACAAGCGGCTGAGCGACCAAGCCTTTGGATGATGCTCAAGGCTTGAAGACTTACAGGGCCACCGACTGAGATTCGGCCTCTTCTCGTGGAACCACGGATTGCTGTCCACCCTGCTTCTTCCTGCAGCTTGCTCCTTCGCTTCCGTTGTGTTTTTTACACACACACATACAGGTTCCCATACATGCTGGTATGCTGCAGCACAGGCATTCGAGCGACCGAACATTTGGGTGACCATCGAGGTCGAAAACTAACAAGACCTACAGCAGGGATTTTGTCTCCTCTTTTGGGACCGCGGATTGCTGGCCACACTGCTTCTTCCTGCAGCTTGCTCCTTCACTTCCGTTGTGTTTTTACACACACGGGTTCCCGCACACACTACACACTGGTGTGCTGCAGCACAGGCGTCCGAACGACTGAACAGTTGGATGATATTTGAGGCTTGAAGACTGACAAGACCTCCAGCTGGGATTCGGTCTCCTGTTATGGGACCGTGGATTGCTGTCCACACTGCTTCTTCCTACAGCCTGCCCCCTCGGTTTCTATGGTGTCTTCACACACATGGATTCCTGCCGGCACTGATACTTTGCGGCACAGGCGACACCGAAGCTCATGGACTGACAGCCCTCCGACCGGGAATCGGTCTCCTCTTCCACGACCAGGGATTGTTGTCCACCTTGCCTCTCTTGCAACTTGCCCTTCATTCTTCGTTGTGTCTTTACGCACCCGGACTCCTGCAGACACCGGCACACTGCAGCACGGGCGGCCGGACTGCCGTGTATTTGGACGACTCTCGGCGCTCAGATTGTTATGACCACCGACCAGGACTCGATCTCCTCTTCGGGGACCCGTCCTACTTCTGTAAAAAGTTTCTTCGTCACGTCCGTTGTGTTTTATATGTCCGTACACTCGTGTACTGCCCACCGCAGCATAGCCACCAGGCGCCCAACTCACCGGCAACCAGACGGCCATGTAATCGTACAATTGCTAATTGCTTCGAACATAAACACGCCCGGCGACCGACACTCGAGAACCGAGACTGGCGCTCGTGGCTCAAAGATTGAGACAACCAGCAACCGAATCCTGCACCCCCCCCCCTTTTTTTTTAGTGGGTCCACGGCCTGCAGTCCCCTGCTTCTTCTACAGATGATTCTTCGATTTCGTTGTGTTCTTACACATGAATTCCTGCCACGACTTGCTGGCCACCGGCCTTCGTATAGAAGCTCCCTCTTCAATAATTCCTTCAACTGCACGGTATGCGCCGATGCTCTCGGGAATCAAGAGCCAACGACAGACGTTGCTGTCTCCCGTGTGATCCTTCCGTTCACGTGTGACCGTACACCATGGCACAGGTATTTAGGCGTCCGGGCGGCCGCCTGTTGCTAAGGATACACCATAGCACCCGTACACTACAACGCAACCATTCGAACTGCCGGGCATAATCCTGCTACTGCAGTTATGAATCGGAATCCGTGCACCACTACACGGACACCTGAGAAGCCGTACATCTGCCTGCTGCTACGGCTGTACTTCATACATCTGGCTGACCGGGTTTGGCGGCCAGGAGCTAGCGCCTGAGCCAAGACAGCCTCTCTTAGTGAACCCCGATCCGCTGACTAGCTGCTTTGATAGATGCTACGTGACTCCATCGTTTACATTATCATACTCCGTCTCTACTCTATGCGACCATCAGTTATTTGTGTAAACCTTGACTGGCAATCGGGCCAAGGTTTGAGCCCTACCTTGCTGTCGGGCCCAGTCCCCGCTTCGGCCATGACACGGAGTCCTACGGAATCCTTCACACGGATTCCTCTGCTACCAATCCATGGAATTCTCCTCCAACCGTGCCCCCCCCCCCCCCTCAGTTGGGTCGCTGCCGGTCTTCTGTCCTTCACACAACTATTTTCCTGCATTGTGTGGGGGGGGGGGGGGGGAACCGAACCACAGACAAGTCTCTTGGCTCCCTGCCACCTTTTTCACGAACTCGAGCCACAACATGCCGACTGCTTTGCTGTTTCGACCTTTGAATCTCCGAGTTCCCCAGAGTTAGTTTCGTCAGTGGTCCCTGTTTCCTGTCGTCTATATCCTTCACTGCGACTCGCAGCCACTTCTTCGTGCGTCGGCAGCCCCTGCCTCCTGTCTCCGCTTCTCATCAACAAGACCCTTGCCAACACCTGTCGCCTGCCGATGTGAACCTGGCTGAGGTGTCCTAGACCTACTCTACGTCCACACCTCAACGTTTCTGTGTGCCTCTGCCCACGGTCTCCTCGGATCATGCCTAGCGGTTTCCCCGACCCTTGGGTCTGCTAGAGGCACTCGAAAGGACTCCAGCATTGCACTATACTGCTGTGGAATTGCAGCTGTCAGCCACTCAATGCTTCTTTCACTACCAGCAATAGGAGTACTAAGGGCATCCGTTCACTTCACATTATCGAGCATCTGTCTCCTCCAGGCCGCTTCCGCAGATGGCCACTTCTGAAGACGGACACTTCGTTTTCCTTTGATCTTAGGCTCAACTCTGCCAGCCGCTCTCCACTATCTCGAAGCAACCAGACGGACATAACGATTGCCTTATACCTCAGGTTGACAACTACTTGGCTGTCGAAGGACTGCGATGGATGTTTTCCTACTCGGGCCAACCCACGGGTCAAGCAGCATCCTTCCCTAGCCTTATTGCTTGCTCTGTACAAGGCAACACCTCTGTTCCAGTCGTCCTTTGTTCCTCTTTCGGCCCTCCTCACCTGCTGACTTAGTTTACACAGGGAAGGGGGGGGGGGCGGACTCGGGCTCACCGCACAGTAGATCTGCACCTCCAGCGCCGGCAAGACCACGGTTCGCCTCCTTCATCTATCGTCAACACCCTGTCGGTTGACCCTCGGTCCCCTTCCGAGCTTCGACAGCCTACACTCTGCAACTCTGCCGCTTCGGCTTGGTCGTCACCACTGCATTACTATCACGACAAACGCTTCAACAGAGTCGGCCTCCACGAGCCAGTCTTTTCAGATCTAAGCACATGGTCGCCCACAACTCTGCTAAATTCGAACACAATGTTCTCCGAACGCATCCAGCATGTCACAGTCCTGACTGCTCACTCTGGTCTTGGTTGGTCCTCGGACAACATGACCAATGGTCGCTTCTCCCCTCATGATTTTCTCGCCGGGGTCTTCTACACTTCTGCACATTGGCATGTTCAGCTACTAATGCCACCATCGACACAGCAAGCCGTCGCCTTCGGGCCCCCAGTTGTTTATCCTCTGTTCTAACATAACACTGTGGCGGTCACCATGTTTTCTCTGGTCGCCGCCTAGCTACGGACGTCGTCCCTCGATACCAGGGCCTTCCATGCCAATTCCGACCCTACTTCAGTCACAGCACCAGCCTCGGCCTTATGTTCCCAGGAAACCTTGCTACATGCGCCAACTCGATCTCCCATTGGTTTCAACGGTCTCCTTTTCTTTCGACTGTAACCATGAAGACGTTCCCAGCCTGTGAAGCCACGTCTTAGACCAAACAAGATCTGCCTACTTCATGGAGGCAATGCTCACTATCATAAATTATAGTTCATTCCTCCGGTCCTGAATGCATAATGCTTCCTTTAGCCGCTCCGATACACCAGTCGTCGATCTCTTCTTGGACCTCGACCATTATTCGGCTTCCCCTCGGGGTGTCTCGGTCCTTGGATTCCCCTGACATCCGACTTCTTTCGTCTATTTATCAGCCTTCGAACGCGCCTGCTTCCTCTGCACATTTCGGGCAGTCGCAATGTCTCCCGCCAATCGCCGCCATCGAGCGAATGGACCTTACACTCAGCAATCTGCAACGCTCTCTTCAATCTCTGAGGTCGGCCCATGGTCGAGCTGTTTCCCACAAGATTCAATGCCAGACTTCCCCACTTCATCAGCCCGATTCCGGATCACCGCGCCTGGGCCGTCGATGCGTTAACTCTGAATTGGAATCGTCTCTTTGCCTACGCGTGTCCGCCACCCAGACTACTGCCCCTTGTCCTCCACAAGATCGCAACTACCACAGGGATGTTTCTGATAGTAGCTCCGGACTGGTCAGCAGCAGCATGATTCCCTGCATTCCTCTCGATCTCCTCGTCGACCTGCCATGCCAGATTCTTCTTCTACCAGACCTATTGAAACAGAACGGAACCATCCACTATCTGCATACGCACTCCCTGCAGCTACACGGGTGGCTACTATCATTCGACTCCTCGAAACGTCGTGAGTTTCTTCGGAACAGGCCGTCCGCTCCTCCACCACGAAGATCTATGACAGTCATTGGCGAAGGTGGCTTCATTGGAGTTGCTCTCAACAAGTTGATTCCGTCCGTTCCTCTGTACCCGAACTCTGCGGTTCCTAAATTTTCTCTTTGACGATGGCCTCCGTCGCTTCCCCCCTGTGGCGCCACCCCTGCAGTTATCACCATTTAAGTCCAACACATTATCTTCACTTCTGCCCCGACAGAACTTAGAATTTCATCCACAATAAATTTTTACCAGCTTTTGAAAAGCACTTCAAAATCGCCGCACCGTTGCCAGCGCTCAGTTGCCATTTTTTGACAATTGTAAGTTTGTAATTATTTTGAATTTCTTACTGGCAAAAAGCCGTCTAGCTTAGCGTTGTATTAAGAGGGGCTGTCAATTGCCACTTGACCTCGCATATGTGTATTGGAAAAACACCTACGTTCGATATTTTTTATTTATATTTAACCCTTTGTGGGCCACGAACGTCATGTGACGTCCTCAATAAATGTCTCTGGGAGACCACTAACGTCATGTGATGTCCATTTAATTCTCGCGATGATTTTGTTATCAATTTTAGATCTCTTCGTGTAATTTTTAGAAGCCTGCGTGCTATTAATCTTACTACCAAAAAATGGGTGCATTTGTTTTCATTAAAACAAAACAAAGTGCATTTAAAAAGGTTCGTTACATAATTTTTAACAATTTTATCAAGCTGACGATGTCACTGCTTGTACTTACCACAAGGAAATTACGTCCTGGGATGGTTTATTTGAAGACAAATTGTGGCGCGCAAAGGGTTAAGGTGACGATTTTGAATATATATGGAAAATGTCCAACCACTTTTAAACATTGTCTGCGGCTGCGCGTGAAGATCGGATGGAAAGCTGCGTGTGGCAGTTGTAGGACAAGCAGGAATGTACCTTTAATTCTGGATTGTAACCCATAATCTTCATTTTCATTTCAATTTTAGATTTGTCAGAGCAAACCTGAATGTGGGCGACAAACTTTAATAGAGCTACTTATACGGCCAGTGCAGCGGTTACCAAGCATTATTCTATTGTTAATGGGTAAGGGAAAAATTGCATTTATGTGCACATGTATTCGTATTACTGTGTAGATTTTGTTTTCTTGTATGCATTTTGGCATTAATTTTCAGGTTTTACCATTGTGTAATATTATTTTTGTTGTACCTTTATAAATTAAGTGGAAACAAAAAACGACATGTAGTGAAAGTTTCTAGAACATACACAAACTGCATTGCCACATTTTGACCATGAACAGGAGGAAATGGAAAGTTGTAAACACTTCCAGTTTTTCGGAAAACCTGAAAACGAAATACAACTTAATGGCGCTTTTACAGAAGGACTTAGCTAAGCGAAACCGAAACATACGTAGGCTAACATGCAGTATGATAATAAAAATACTATTCTAAAAATAATGTAAACTTTGCTCTAAATTAAATACAACACCTCCCCTTCAACGTTTATTGCCACAGCCATACTGTTTTAACAAGAATGCCTGTCTTCACGGCTTCTAGTGGTTTAGTCATCAGATGTGCCTGCTTATGCTCTGTAAGGCAGTATTTGATGCATGTCACACCTTCACTCAGAAGTACCCTAATTTAGTGATACTTCATGTCTGTACGTTTGGTGTGCTGCTTAAATCTTCCTAGTAGCCTAATAAAGCTTTGGTTGTCTTCAAAGAGTGTGACGGTCCATTCATGAGGACATGGTCTTCAAGGAGTCTCCGTAACCAAATTGCTTCCTGCGATGCTTCTGATAAGGCGATGTATTCGGCTTCAGTAGTAGATAATGCGATCAAGTTTTGTTTTCAGCTCGACCAACTCACAGTACTTCCGTACATTTGAAAGATATAACCGCTGTTTGATCGTCTTTCTTTGGTGTCACCACCCCAATCTGCATGTGCGAATCCAACAAGTGGCACTTCAGCATCTTCTGGAGCCGGTGCTGGTCCAAGATGAATTTTGTTGTTGCTAGTTGCTTTGAGGTACAGTAAATTTCGTTTATAACGAATTTCAAGGGGGTTAGTACTTTACTTCGTTATAACAAAATTCATTATAAACGTATAACGAATTTCTGCAATTCTTAAAAAATATTCGTTATAGAAGAAAATAGGCCTGAAAATGGGCCTAAAACTTAACCTTTTATGCAGTATGAACGTATAAATACGTCCCAAAAAAAAGCATCCCAAACGCACTAATGACGTATATATGTGTCGAAGCTTTGAAGGGAAACTGCTGGTCGAAAGCCGATTTTCACAATCGTGACATGTTGTACATCGATTTCGGCAAAAAAAAACGTTACCAATGTCTAATTTTATGAAAAGCACTTTAGTTGAGTGTAGACTCACTAAAAATTGCAAAAATGTTGTTCTCATTCTTTTTTTTTCTAAGTTAGAAAGCAGAAAATTGGTTATTTTTGATCAGCGATGGATTCGTTGGAAAGCTGGAATTTCCCTCTATCCAGGCCTATCAACGTATTTTCTCGATGGCCAGTTGGCATTGGCCAATCGGGCATATTGTACTAGGCCGCTTCTGGCTGTTTCAAGCTAACCTTCCAAAGCATTTGAAGATCGCGTTTCGTCATTGGCCGGTTGGCACCATGTTACCGATTTGGCGTGCTCTCATTGGCTGATGCATGATTTCAACATGTACCCGCCACTCGCATCAGATTTCACGTGAGCACTTGTGTTTTAGTTCGTCGTTGGAAATCACAAGAAAGATGATGTTTCACAGCATTAAAAAATTAAATCAGCAGCCACGATGCAAAACTAAAATGGAAAAGGAGCCTATAAACCTTCACACTATCGTTTATCAGGTGGGAACAACGATCTTTTGCCTAACGCCGACTTCGGACGCGTTTTGTCAACACGGAGATTTTCAATTTTAGTTCATTACCGCCCATAACTAAAAAAAAAATGGTTCTCCGAAACTAGTAAAGCCATTTATCCGATTTTTTCTGGTAGCTTAATGAATATCTGTTGCGTGCGTGTGCACAAGACTGGGAACCATTCTGATTTCGGAAAAAAAAGATTTCGTTATAAGAGTATTAAAATTCCAAATTTGATCTAAAATTTTGTTCGTTATATGTTATTTTCGTTATATGTAATTTGTTATAAGCGAATCCAAAATTCATTGACATTTGACAAAGTAGACGTCCAACCAATATTACGATTTTACTTCGTTACAAATAAAATTCGTTTAAAACGGCTGCGTTGTAAATGAACTTTACTGTATCTGAACATCCTTTTCACTTATGTCTAGTCACTTTGTGTAGGGTTGCTGACTTTACTTGCCTGTATTGATAGCAACATACAACAGCGATCCGAACTGTGGTACATGTTGTAATTATCAAGTGTTTCTTCATTTCTTTTTCTGTATCCAGAATCGAGTGGAATTTTAGATGGTTTTAGTCCCACAATCCAAATTGGTGCACATCCCTTATTAGCACGACTCGACTGTTGTAATTCATCCATGTTGTCTTCTAGAACTAAGGAAAATTGGAAATTAAGCCAACAGCGAAAATCATACACAAGAAATAACGTAGTTCAGTAAGCCACCTTTATGCACTTACGTTTCGTCGGAGTGGCATGACCCGGATTCGAACCAGCTACCCAGTTCGCCCCCAGATCACTTGCATAGCGCCTTAGTCGCTATGGCCACATCCTCAACTGGCATAAAGATAACTCACTGAACCCGTTATTAAGGTCACAACCGTGACCAGGGCTCCATTCGACCGAAATTCACTCGGCCATAGAAATGGATAGGGAAGACAAATCATACACTCACAAGGCTCAATAAAGGAGAAATAAATAGACATAAATCGCTGGAAATAATACTAAGGAAA
>JAHWFP010095347.1:24876-49583 GCA_023313725.1 Lithobius niger | reverse complement strand
GGTTCGAATCCGGGTCATGCCACTCCGACGAAACGTAAGTGCATAAAGGTGGCTTACTGAACTACGTTATTTCTTGTGTATGATTTTCGCTGTTGGCTTAATTTCCAATTTTCCTTAGTATTATTTCCAGCGATTTATGTCTATTTATGTCTTCTAGAACTGGCGCCTGTGCCTCTATTTCAGTGTCTGTTGTTAGAGTATTAGACCTAGCCTCGAAATCAAATTGCACATTAGACATTACTTTGTCATCTGAATCTTAATGAACCTCTGATGTTATGGACGTATGAAGTTTTTCAGTCTCTGTTACCTGAATGCTGGGTTGCCGTCTTCTGACTTTGACATAATTCTAGTCTTGTTCAAGAATTTCACACTGCTGATGACTATCTTGTTGGTTTCTGGATCAAGTAATCTGTAGGCTTTGGTTCCATCTTCATAGCCTACTAAGGTAAGTTTGATGGCCTGTCATCAAGCTTGCGTCTCTTCTCATGTGGAATTAGGGGATAAACTTGATCACCGAAAACTCCTTATGTTTTAAAATCTGGCAGTTTACCATGCCAACGTTCATAGGGTGTATCTCCCTGCCCTCGTGCAGGCAGTCTGTTCTGCAAGAAATTTGCAGTGGTAATTGCTACTCCCCAAAATCTGCAGTCGAGGCACGAGTCCAGTAGCAAGCATCTCGTCATCTTGACGAGGGATCTGTTTTTTTTCTTTCTGTAGTACCGTTTTGTTCCGTGCGAGTAGGGTGCAGTAGTTTCCCTCCGTGTACCTTCTGCGGCAAACAATTTGTTCACTTCTTTATTGAGGTACTCACCACCCCTGTCCGAACGGCAGCACTTCGGTACTTTGCCAAAGCTTATCTTGACTTGCTGCACATATTCTTTTATTTTCTCTGGCACTTCCGATTTATGCTTTAACAAGTATATGTGCGTGTATCGACTGTAATCGTCAATCATAGTAAATACATATGTTATTTCGTGGCGTGGTAGTCTGTACGGGACTAAGGACATCACTATGCACTTATTGTAGTACTTCTTTGGTGTTGCTATCCGACTTATTAAAAAAGCTAGATTTAGTCATTTTTCCTTTAATGCAGGTTTCTGCTAAGTTTTTTGTTCCAAAAGTTTAATGTCTTGTAAGATTCTGTGCCCTAAAATTCGGTGCCACTCATGAATGCAATGTTCCTGAACTGTTTTTACTTGAGAGCTTGTTGACACGACTTTAGTGTGTATAAAGAATTCTGCATGTCTGCGATTGCAACAACATTGTTCTTATGCTTAACACTACATAGGCTATCATTGAAGTTGACTGTAAACCCTTTTTGTACTAATCTTGTCACTGAGAGCAAATTACCTGCAACTCTGGTACATAAACTACATCCCGCACTAGTATTTCTTGAATTTTACCTTTACCATTATCACAGAATAATAGTCCTTCACCTTTTCCGACAGTAGAGAGGGATTTCCATCAGCTAGGAAAAATTTACTCAGGTGCAGTTTTGTCCAAGTTACGGAAGAAAGCTATGTCCCTACACATGTGCGACGTCGCCCCCGAATCAATATGCCAAATATTCTTGAATCCAGTACTGCGGACCATGAAACAGATGTGTTCTTCCACTGTATTATTTTCTTGACTAACTTTGTTTGCTTTATGTTGGTCTTGATTCACTGACTGTTCTTCCTGTTTATCACATTTTTCTTTTCATGCTTTGTATTTTCTGCAGTCCTTTATCTCATGGTCAGGCTTTTTACCAAAAAAAAAAAAATAGGTCCTGGCTCTCTTGTTTATACCGGTACTTAAATTTGGGTAACGTTGATCTACCTTTAATGCTGTACTGGCTCGTCTGGCTGCTACCAGTGCTATTTTGGCGATGGTATTCTTCTGTTAATTTTTTCTTTAAGAGTTCTGAAGTAAGGTCAGCTTCTGGTCTAGTTTCCAGAGCTGTAATTAACGTTGAGGAATCGTCTGGAAGGCTGCTAAGAAGCAATGCAACGGTAAACTGCTCATCCATGGTTTCACCCAACAATGCTAATTGATCAACTAAGTCCGGCATATTGTTGATACGTTACCATGTCACCTTTATCATCGAGCCTCGATCCACATAATTTCCTGAGTGCCGAACCTTATTTGACAAAGTTGATTTCTGATGATATTTCCGTAGTGCTTACCAGGAATCTTTGGCAGTTTCCATGTGTCGTACATGAGCAAGCTGGTTGTCCTCTATAAGCAATTCTATTTTAGCACTTGCTTTTCAATCTTTAGTTTTCTAATCGGCTGTAACCGGATCTGGCTTTTACAGAAGGATTTTGCTAAGCAAAACCGAAACTTACGTAGGCTAACATGCAGTATGATAATAAATATACTATTCTAAAAATAACGTAAACGTTGCACTAAATTAAATAACAATAATTTTGCTGTGATGTCAAAAGTTATTTGTTTCGTCTTCTTGTGTTGCAAGACATTCTGTAGAAGAAATTTTAAATTCACGCTTTTACCAAATTGTTTAGTCTGATTTCAGGTGGAAGTGGTGCACATTTTCAGTAAATGTTATTTCAGAAGCGTTTCTAAAGTCTACCTTTATCAGGCATAATGAGGCAAGAATACGCGGCCACTTAGAGACATGCTGCTGCTCCTTTGTTTCCTTCTGTTGCTTTCTTTGGCATCTGATGGTGGTTGTGGCGTTGGTGGCGCCCTCTTACATCACGTTCAGGAGTAGTGCAAAGGAGTGCTTGCCATTTCATAGTAAGATTCTTGGTCAGATTGGAGGTTCAAAAACATCTCGTGAACATTCAAGAACCCGCCGATCAAAGCATCATGAAGATGCTTTGATGGGCAGGTTCTTGAATGTTCATGAGATGTTTTCGGACTTTCTGAAAGTGATGTGTTGTATTGCTTTAAGATGCAGTACGTAATTGGAATTCGAGCTTGGAAATACTTTAGTCTCAGCCCACGCAACACTGTGCTTCGTGTCGTTCGTCGTGACCACTTGAAGATGTTCTTGCTCCCTTCAAGTGGTCAAAAAGAAAGACGCTGCAGCGCATCAAATGGGCACGAAGCACAGTATTGCTTGGGATGACACAAAAGTACTAAGATTGAATTCCAATTAAAAACTGCATGTTAGGGCGCTAGAATGCATCACGGTACAAAACTTTTCAAAATGCCCAAAATCATCCACAATCTCGCTAAAGAATCACTACCAAATGACAAGCACTCCTTTATACTACTCGCACTGAATCTGGTAAGCGGGAGCCACGACCTCCACTAGTCGCCAAGGGAAGCAGCAGCAGGAAATTCAAAAGAGCAGCATCATGTCTCAATAAGTGATCACAAGTTCTTGCCTCGTTATGCTTGATAAAGGTAGAAGATTTTGAAAACTGTTCTGAAATAATATTTACTGAAAATTTGCTCCATTTTCACCTGAAGTCGGATTGAACAATTTGGTAACAACATGAATTAAAAATTTCTTGTGCAGGATGTCTTGCAACACGAGGACGAAACGGCAGATAACTTTTGGCATCACAGAAAAATAATGTTACAGTAGAACCCCGGTTATCCGAACTCCGATTATCCAAACGCCCTGATTATCCGAACTCAGATTTTCACAAAACATTCAGAAATTTGCCAATTTTTTTAGAGAAGGAATACATTAACTTTGCTTTATTTGTTTCTCTGGAGTCATTTCATGCAATTTTTTTTCCAGTTGTATTATACAATCAAGCATAGTTCTCAAACCCTAAATTTGATTAAAGAAAAGTTTCCTCTTTTATTTTGCATGTAAATTAGATATCCAAATTTTCGATTATTCGAACACCTTCAGTCCCAAATAGTTAGAATAATCAAGGTTCTACTGTACAGAATGGTAAAACCTGAAAATTAATTCTTTTTCTTAGTGATAATTTCTTTTATTAGTGATACAAAGTAATACTGTCAGCCTTTTAAGGTACCAAAAATGCAACAGTACCACATACCTACGGGTATTGTTTTAATATGAAAAAACGTGCTAAACTTATAACAATAGTTAATTTAGTCCTTTTGCTGTAGTGCTTATAGCAGTGCAAAAATGCTAAAATTGGAATTCAAAGCAATGCACAAAAGTGGAGCCAAATTAACAAATTTGATGCTACAACCGTGTTTGTTTACATTTGTGTTTCTACTTCGATAGCACAACTAACAAGTTTTAGAATATTTATCTTTATAAAATATGTCTTGTAACATACATTAACATTAAGCTTAAATCACGGGGGGGGGGGTGAACAAATTTTTTCCATTAAAATTATATCAACAAAACAAGTTTTTCAATAAAAATTTTTGTTATTTAAAAATCTTGATGTTGGCACTACAGAACTATAATGCCATATACCGTTTAATTCATTAGTACCATAGAAAAACGAGTACCGTGGTACTAAGCTTGGCACCGGCTGAAAAATTTCTGGTACTGCCAAACACTAAAGAAAACATCCTCATATTTAGTAGGTTTTTCTCTTGAACTTAAAAAGTGGCAGGTACGGTAGGGGTGTAGCAATCTGGCCTGGCATCTTCAGTGTTTAATTTACATGTTTCACCTTAACAAGGTGAAGCAGATAGTTGAAATTTTGTCGCGAGGTAGATTGTCCTCCTGTGCGTCCTCTTCGCTGAGGCCGTTGTCGTTGGTGAGCAAGTTTTCTTAAGCAGTGATGCGGATGAACGTGCGACGTTACAAACTCCCGTCCGACGGCCCTGAAATGTAAGCTACGAGGCCGGCTGGGAAGCCAACTGTTTTACTGCTAGGGATTTGAGCCTCAAAAGGGAGAATTTGCTATATATAAGGCTGTGCCGGTGCCACTTTACCCGATACCGGTTCGATACCGGTGCCCGTTTACCCGGTTCCGATCCCAGTACCGGTGCTATTGGTCATTTGACGATACTGTGCCGACGCCGATACCAAGCCGGTGCCATTGCCGATGTCAAATGATAACTTAATACAGAATACAGAATGTGTTGATACGTCAGTAATTTAATGGTGTACCAAATGTAACACTTTTACAAAGGAATTAATTGTTCACTAACACTTTATAGCTCAACAAGATTAAAACCTAGCAGATTATTTATTTAAAAGTTGCTTAATTCTTAGTAGTGTTGGGATCAACATGCCATATAAATTATGTGCGAAAATAGCGATTCTGGAACAAAGCCGATGCTGGTACTTTTTCCGGTACTTGTTAACCCGGTACTGGTCCGATACCAATACCAGTGGTACCTGCAGCCGGTCCCGGTACCAGTATTGGTATCTGCACAGCCTTACTATATAAGGAAAAACCAGGTAATGAATGTTTTCTTTAAGGCAGTAAAAACAAAAATCAACCAGCCCTCACCCTAGTTTTTTAATGTTTTTCCCCAGGTTTATTTGTGTTTGGGGTCTGGTTGCCTCCCCACTGCAGGTGATGATCGTGACTACTTTACAGCACCGGTTTCTGCCTTACTTAAATTTGCATTTATTTTCCATTTGGATCTTTAGATCTGTTGAAGCACACCAACAAAGGCAATGCAGACCATGGTGCTTTAGAAGAGGCCATAAAAAGCCTTAAAGAGGTGTTGACGTAAGTAGGCTCCAGATTCTTTATTTTCTAAGTACTTCCCTGAGAAAATTGTAGCATTTTTTCCCTATTTTTAGCTTGATAGCCGTCGAAATAAAATGTTAGCGTTTCACAACATACCTCATTCTTTTTTTTTGAATACCGATAAATCGGTCGACTCAGCATTCCTACTTTGGTTCAAGTTTATGACTTATACTCATGAGTATAAGGCATGCTTGTGGGTCATACTTTCCTATTTTTAGCTTGATAGCCGTCGAAATTAAATTTTAGCGTTTCACAAATACCTCATTCTTTTTTTTTTTTGAATACCGAAAAATTGGTCGACTCAACATTCTACTTTGATTCAAGTTCATGACTTATACTCACAAATATGACTTGTACTCATGAGAAGTCATGAACTTGAACCAAAGTAAAGATACCTCATTCTCCTTTTAAATAGTACATAGGAATTTTTACTTTGAATAGAGAATGAGAAGACACGGAAATCACATTAAATTCAAAGAACAAATAGTCAGTTACAAGACCAAATGCACCTTGCATATGTCAAGCAATCCTCACATTGAATCAAGCTAGTTAAGTTGGGATTCTACCAAGAAGGACTCTGCTTCTACAAAATAACTACAGTGTCTTGGTGATCTTTGATTATTTATTTATAATAACACTTGAGTTATTATTAAATAAGAAATAAAAGCTAGTTTTAAGGAAGGGGACTTTAAAACGCTTCAGTTATGGGAGTTCTAGACCAGAAATGCGTATGGCTTGTAACTACCCATAATCGTGAATCAAAGACAGAAAGTTATTTTAAGAAGTTAAACTATAAATTTTAAATGTAAAAAAAAAAAGAAGAAAAAGTACTTTTTTAAATTTGTAAACTAATTGTCTAAGTACGAACCACTACTTTGCCCGACATGACAACCTTCGGACTAGGCATATCCATCTCGACTGTCGTAGCAACCGTATTGGCTTTGAGATCTGCGAGCTATGGTGAGCTATGGTGCTGATCTGAAGGAGTTGGCTTGTATTTAAGGCCAGAGAAACGGAGACCTTGTCGAGAGGTTAATTATTTTCTGTACTTTCCACATTTCCCTCTCCCGGTGTTTGAGGCCGAATAGCCAAGCGGTCACCCACAAAGCCTATGTGTAGGAGTGTGTGGATCTCGGGGAGCTTGGGTGGAGAAAACTTGAAGGCTCGGCCAGGCTGGCAAGAGCTATTGCGCTGTGATTGAAGTGCGTTTGAGTTTAGAAGCAGCTATACAATAGACCTTGTAACGGATTTGATTTTTAAAATCAAACTGACTGTTGTAGATAAAAATGACATAATTAATAGAAGGATGATTTCAAAGCAAAGCCTTTAGTCAATGGATGGTCGCAACAGATCGGATTTAGATTTCTGAAATAAAACAAGGTCACTCGTCTCCGGAAATATTCGTAGCTATAAAATAAGTTTGCCGGGTGCAGTAGGGTTTATGAGAAAAGGTTACGTTAAAGTTTTATTTACTTTAAAGCACTAGGTAAAAGATTAAATAATCCAAATTGTGTGAAATGCTAGAACGCATTAACTTGTAAAGTTATTATCGCAGCCGCAAATAAATAAAGGTAGTCAATGTTTTCATGGCAAACTGAAATCTTCATCGCAGTTTAAAATAAAAATATTCAGAACTAAAGTACATGTATTATAAACCCAGACATAGCATTTGGATGCCTGGTTTATTCTCCCTAAGACGTACACTAAACTGGGCGGCTTTATGTCTTAAAAGAATCGAAAGTATTTACATAAATACAAGTAAAATCGAAAATGGCAACTTGAGGGTTGCATGCGATGACGGCAAGTTTGAGACGTTTTTCAAAATTCTGTGGAAATTGATAGAAGATGAATTTTAATATTCTGCTTGCGCTGGATTTTAGATAAAGTTCAGGGCTATTAAGGCGAAGAAACTGAAGTCGTTTTAGTCCATTTTCGTTAGAATTACACAGGTTTATAGTTGGATACTTTTGGAGGTCAGCCTAAGTTGGGACAGCGCTGTTTAGCGCCAAGAAGAAAAAGGTTTATTGCAGAAGAACGAAGTGTTACCCCCAGGTTTTTGATTTTTGGAGTTGAGGTCTCTCCTCCAATCAGGATTTTGGCAGACTGCCTTTACATTACTGCATGCCAATGGCAAGGAACGAAAAGTCTAATTTCGAATTTGATCATTTTGAAATGTAATATGTGTATTGTGTAATGGCGGGTGCTACGATGGAGAGGTGCTTGTAACACGCATCAAAGTCTGGTGAACTCTTCTAGTGAAGTTATAGCAATCGGAGTGTTAAGTTTCAAGAAAAACAAACGGTTACATTAGAATAACTAGTTTACAAGAATGTTGTTTCAGTGATTGAACTTCTAACAACGATGGCTTTACGTTAGAGCAAGATAAGTTTCAATAAAATAAAATTTCAAGTGATTTACATGAAATCAGATGGCAAATAACTTCTTAATAAAAAGTCTGAATTTTGACGAGTCAAGTTTTGTTGTTCTACTAAATAATATTACATGAAAAAAGTATCTTTCTGTTTTCAGTATTCATACACTTTACCACCTGTAAGTCTTAACTGCTTCAGTAGTAACGTTACGTGGTTTTAGTGAAGTTTTTAGATTAACGCTGGGTTAAAATAAAAAGAAATAAAAAGCTGGGTTTTTAGAGAAAACTAGTCCGAAAATGCCGATGGCGTAAGTTCTATACATATCGTGATGAAAGCCTGAGTCAATTTAAATTTAAATTAAAAATTTAGAATGGTTTCCTAAAGATTCATTTTCAAAGTTAAACTAGCTGTAATCCAATAACTACTACCTCCTGTCCGGCAGGTGCAGTGGAGAGGCTTCCGGATTCCCTGACCGTGTAGTGACTTGGTGATCGTCAGTGAGCTTTATCTGTTTGGGAACGCTGGTCAGTTTTTTAGGAGCTTACCTCCATACTTTTTAAAGTGCAGATGCCGAGGAGAGCCGCTCCCTCAGGATTGGTGGAGAGGCTTGGAGCCAGTAAAATAAAAAGTATTGAGTTTCGTACAGTAAATGGACGACCGGAACTGATGAGCAGCTACAGTGATTTTTGCCATAAACGGTTTTTACTTGTAAAAAAATATTGAGAAGGTCTTTTTAGTGTTGTGGCAGCTACGCCCCTGTGGTGCACTGGTAAACGCTGCTAGTTGTAGTGATCGGTCCTACTTCAATATACTTTCGGGTCTAACTTGACGTGGCTTTTACGTAACTTTTATTTTAGATCAAGCATCGCTATACTAAGGCTTAGTTGAGTGTCTAAGAGTTTCCAGGCCATGCTAGCAGTATAATTAAAGTTTACCTATGGTATTTTTTGCTGCCACCAGATTGGATAGCACAATTTAACTAGCATATCTAACCTAAACAGGTAAATTGGCAAGTAAAGCAAGACTGTCAAACGAAGTAGTTTTTGGTTTGGTTATTAATAAAAATCACTCGTGGTATTTTACATGATAAATACAACACAGTAGTTTACAATTAAACTATTGGATTGGAATGAAATGTTATAAATTCAATAATCAGTGATATACACAATAACTCTGGAGTAGTTCACATGTGAACTAGTAACCACAACAGTGAAAACCATGGGAACAGAGTATCAATCTCTCAGAAACGGTTTAGAATAAAATTTAGACTAGAGATCTGTGGCTGCTCGCCAACAGTTACAAACGAAAATTTCGCACTATCGGAATCAAATCCTGTGTCTTAGAAATCTGTGCAATTGTTAACCCAATAAACTTTGGTTTAAGAAAACCGTCTCAGAAATCCATCTGAATGTTAACCCAATAAAGTCTTAAGTTTAAGAAAACCTTTTAAACGTTTTGAAGTAAATGCCTTGAAATTTAAGTTTAGAAACAAATGCTATGTTTTTAGGAAGAGACGTGTGGAACCCTTACATTAGCTGGGAGGTAAGAGAAGAGAACCAAAGTGCCGAATGTAAAAACTTTTACCTAATCCTGCCACAAAGTTAAGTTTAAAATCTCACATTTAAAATTTTGAAATGAGAGGCCTAACAAATAACAAAGTTCAATTCCCTGACTAAACTGGCTACTACCTGCCCAGCATGGCTTTGCTGTGGTCAGACATCCCAACGGCGATAGTATGTGGCTTTTGGGATGAGCATATGCTAAAAAGCACGTGCATTGGCAAAATTAGAAAGGATGAGCGCGGACGCACGGGGGAAGTAAGCCACATGGGTTGGCTGAAGGCCTGGACAACAATAGGCCTTGGGCGGAGCTGCATTGCCATGGAAACTGTCGCTGTGGGAGGGGAGGGGACTGACAGAGCTAACCCTAAAAACCGAAAGGAGGAAGGAAAGCGTGGACGGGCAGGATAGGTAGGGGGTTGCATCCTGTATAACTAAAACTGAAAGTAAATGGTAGAGTTCGTGACCGAGAATTGAAAGCAGGGGTGGGGGGAGAAAACTGAGGCTTGAAACAGATAATGCATTGCAAGTTTTTAACTTGGCAAAAGAAAAAGGAAAGCCTTGGGTTTCATTGCTGCGTGATATTGTAGAAGATAGCCACATTGCCGTTAAGAGGAGGTAATAAAAATAGTGTTGCTTAATAAAAGGATCAAAAAGCCATGAGTTTGTACAAGATACAGAGGCAACTCGGGTGTTATAAAAACATGGAGTAGCCAACCTGGTGAAAGTAAAATTAACAGTACTGAGTGCTTAAATAAAAGCTTATAGTGAGAAATGTACATAAGGGTTGACACTAGCAACACCCTTTCTCCTCTTTACATACACTAAACTGGTTTAGGCTTTATGCCTCAATGAAAGATAAAATTTACAAGTAATATGTGGGTAAAGTGCTTCCACGGTCATTCGGATTTTTATGATGAAACGTGGTTGTTGATTTAATTATGTCTGGCTGTTCTCTTTTTCTCATTTTTAGATGGGGGGAGGGGGGTTGCGCACTGTGCCCAATGGTGTTGAAGCCATCAATCAATTATTACATTAAATTCTATTTCAACAGGATTGTAGACTGGCTTTCTTGGCGTCAAAGAATCAGTCATTTTGGTCCATTCGTTGCAGAATAAAGTGAAAAATAGTCTCCGGTTTTATTCAATTAGGTCTGAACGTTCGCTGCAGTTGAAGTGGATGGAAAGTAGGGTTTAAGTTCCCCGAGTTTTTGGCACTTGGTGCCGGGTATCCTAACCAAGGACGGTATGAAGCCTGGGCTTCTTTACAATTGTTACCTTGTTATTTTGGAATTTGTGTTGGATTGAGTTTTTGGTGCCCTGGCTCGGACATTTTTGGGTAAGTTTGTCAAGGTTTCCTTCCCCAAGGCTGTTGCCATGACTCTTCTTGGTCCCTCCTAACAATGCCTGTAGCTAGCTTCTGTCTCTACTAGCTGCCCCTGAGGCAGGCTTCTCTGTTAGAGTTGTGCTGGTCGTGGCTGGTGCTTAAGCACAATCGGCCGGATTAAACTGCTATTCAACTAACCATCGACTTCAATGCAAAATGTTCACACATCTTAGCAAGAGTGGACATGACACGTATAGCATAACCGCTTTCCCAACTTAGTCCTTGGTTTACTTATGAAGGATTTTATCTCCATCAGGGCTCACTGCAAGGTTCATTGTCTCAGTTTGGTGAAGACCATACCATTAACACAATACGTACGTAATATCGCGAAAGGTGACATACTTTATTTCTTACTATCTGCAAAATACTTACCTCCAGTATACATGCTAAATTCGCTGAATTTAGCTTTTCCCATGCTCAAACAATCAAATTTCTTAAATTTATTGAATTCAACGCCAGTTGCTCGCATTTTCTGCTAGGCACGCTGCAAGCGTCACCGCTGCAGTTGCCTGCCTCCTGGGGAAATCCCCATTCGCTTTTGAGAACACGTGGAGGAAAGACGTGTGTGTTCCCTGCTCTACAATGGCCGTTAACGGCCAGGATGAACGGTAGTACGGTTTTGGTGTTGTGAGTGAAGTTGTTTTTAGTGTAACTTCCATGAAGTTGCATGCGAACGTTCGGAATTATTTCAACCAAATGAAATGGGATTGCGTTCGAGGATTCGGTGAGTACTGCTCTACCTCGTATTAACGGTCTTTTTGGCCAGGTGACGTTTGTTGTCGTTTGGGCAGCGAACCGAACAATGCATGTGGCGAACTAGACAGCGAACCAGACAATGCACATGGCGAACTGGACAGCGAACCGGACAATGCACGTGGCGAACTGGACAGCGAACTGGACAATGCATTTGGCGGGCCGGGCAATGGGACTATTGTTAATTAGCCGACGTTGTGTTTACCTTTATTTTTGTTTTTCAATGATAAAGCTTACCCTAAATCACCCTACGGTGATTTGGCTTCGTTAATTAACTTCGTTTCTTGTAGCGAATTGAGCTTGCTTCAATGTTTGTTTTGAATTTGTGAAAAGCAGTTAGCCACAAAGGCATTGCGTCGATCGTAGTAAGACAGATTCGTACCGAATAAGTATATGTAGATTTAAATCTAGTTGAATTATAAATACACGGAAGGCAGGTAGGTGAAGGTGATAAAATTAAGTTTGTTCTGGTCTTAACTTGAATGATAGTAAGCTTCGTTTACTATGGTAAAGCTATAAGCCTAGTGCGAAAATATCTCGTCCTAACCTTAGTCGCCCAGAAACGGTGATGGCCAAGGACAGAGATTGTCAAATCTAGTCGAACTATAAGAATGGCAAGACTAAGATGACAATGCACGAAAGGCAGGTGAAGGGGATAAAATTGTTTGTGTTGATCTTAACTCGAGTTATAGCTAGCTTTGTTTACTACGGTAAAGCTATAAATAAGCCTAGTGGGAAAATATCTCGTCCTAACCTTCAAGTCACCCAGAAATGGTGATGGCCAAGGACAGAGATCGTCCAATGTAGTCGAACTATAAGAATGGCAAGACTAAGATGGCAATGCACGAAGGCAAGCGAACCAGGCCGCTATATGCGGTCGCACGGGGCAGATGTGCAGAATATGCGAGAACGCTAGAACGAGGTTCGCGGGAAATTTCAGAGAAGCGTGGAAATTCGCTAAAAAATGGCTTGCCTACATGGTGAAAGGCTGTGGAAATTTGAAAAAGCTGTAGGAAAATGTTGTGGGAAATTTTGCCCAGTAAGAATTCTATGCACCCTGGCACGGGGCCATTATGCCCAATTTTTTAGCGTTGGCATTGCATGAAAATGATGAAATACAGGCGAACCAGGCCGCTATATGCCAAGATTCCAGCGTTCGCAAGTTCACGCCAGGTACAGACAAGCTGCTACTGTAAAGAGGTTAGTAAAGTTGGGCTGTAGATGTAGGTAGGGTCCCCCCCCCCCCCCTTTTTTTTCTTCGACGGTCTTCACTTCCTTGGGTCCATATGCTTAGTGGGGGGGTGAAAATAAGCCCCTTTGGGGAGTTGGCCGCTATATGCGGTCGCATGGGGACACTATGCCCAAATTTTCAGCCCCCCCCCCAGCCCCCCCAACCAAAAAAAAGATGCCCGGGCAACACGCACTAGGGCCCAGTGTCCTGCGTGTGTTCGGCATTTAGTGGCTTGTGCAAGGAACAGTTTACAGGAGGAACTTAGTTCTGTCGTGTGTTCATCTAGCTAAGCAACCCTTTCCATTCCATTTAGCGAGTCGAGTCAGTCAGCTTGGCTTAGAAGGATCTTTGAGATATGGTCGACGAAAGGTCCTCGGTTCAATTCATGTAGCTTGCTTTTTTCTATTAAAATCATCAGTTGGCGACCTGGCACATTGCCGTACTTGCAAAATCGGAGACTGGCTTTCGAAAAGACACTCATAGGGATATCGATGGGACCATGTTCACCAGGCGAATGGATGCGGTGCTGTGGTCAGATTTCTAGAGGACTATCCGACAACTTTTCTGCTGTGGGACCAGGGTAAGAGTTAAGTAAAATCGCCAATTGCAGCGTTTGAGAAACCTTGCATCGTACGGAGTGGTTTGATTGCGGCGAGTGGAGGTGACATGGAAGAAAGCGTTTTAGAATCTACAACCAGGTGGAGACAACAACTAGAATTACATTCTAGAGGGTTGTCGCTAAAGCAGTCGGTTTCAGGGTTGGTCCCTTTGCGAGAATGGAACTGCAACTCTTGACGTTCTGGTGGGTGTCACACACACTTTCAAGCGGGATGCCCCTTTGAGCATTCAAAAAAAAAAGGGACTCCACCCCAAGTAAAGGTACCGAACTTTCCCGGAGGTGAGTACTCCCCAGAAAGGATGGGCCCAGACCTGGATTCGACAGACGCCTACTTCCATCAGAACACCAATGTGCCAGTTTGACCAAGATGAAGCAAATTTACGTTACAGCATACGTGCAAATTTCGCACGTGTAATTGTATTCTCGGCATCAACAGTGGCTTGCAGAGAAATGGGGAAATTTGGGAGTATCAAACAGTCAGTGAATGTCTACACATCATGGAACGAGCTTTGTCGTTTCAGAAGGACAGTCTAAATAGATCCTCTCGACTGGTGCTGAACATTCTTCCGGAAAAGGGATGCGATCCTGGAATCTGCAGTAAATATCCCAGCAGATGCGGCGTGATAGCTCTGACTCGTGCCCATTCATGGTGCCACAGAGCCTTTTGGAGGTCAGCTCTCTGGGTTGGCGCCAGAGGGAAAGACAAAGACGACACAACAACCAATAATGTGTAGAGGTGAAAGGTTCAAGGCAAGAATTAGGAGTAGGTCCCTGTCAACTTACCCAACACTAGTTCTAGGATATGGCAGTCACGATGGACGAGGAAGGGGTGTAGGACGAACCGCAGGTCGACAGAGGTGCTTGAAAATCCTTGCCGCACAACCACCTAAAGTTTGAATGAGCAACAAGGCCGGCCCATCTCTCTTAGTCTCACCGCATGGCCGGCGACATGAGAAGAAGGGAAGGGAGACAAGATGGCAAGTCAAGATAAGATAAAAGGATGATGTCGACATGATGCTTTGCAGCGGCACTTCGACACTACCACCGGTTTAATTAGGTTATAACACCGATCCCGTGTCATTGTTGGAGAAATTGTAAGAACCCAGTCTGATCAGGCTTCGGAGTTTCGGAGGCTTGCAAAGGTGGTGATGTGCGGTTAATGCAAAGTCGGACGAGGTGGAATTGACACTGATTCTGTTGGCGTCGGAAAGAATCGAAACCGCTTTGATGCGCTCGAACAACGGATTCTCGTTTGGCCTTCCTTTTCTTGTAACCGGATACCGGCCCAAGTTCCTCCTCTGTCCCGACATCAGCTGACACTCCGCTGTGAGAAAACGCGCCAGCCTTCTCTCTCTCGGGTGAAGCTAAGGAGGAGTCTGGATTGCACATAGTGGAAAGAAGTGTACGACTTCAAAATCCAAATCTCTGAATTCGGGGCAGAATTGTGTCAAATAGGAATGAAAAGTATGTTTCAGACAATCATAGCAGTGTTCCTGTGAACGAAACTGATAGGATTGACATTGAGAAAGTAGAGTTGGTATAGGTAAGCAAAAAAAAAAAAAAATGAAATTGACAGCACGATCGTTAAGTCGCGGCCTGTAATGCATGTATGTCGTCACCGGCATCCTAGAACACCGAGAGAGGTGTCATCAGTTTATGGTAGGTTCTCCATCATGACATCTGAACGGGAGCAAAAACAAAATAGTCGGTCTCCGCGATACGGAAGACTTGCCTTAAACGATCAGGTCACCCTTCACAGTTCGCAGTTGTGCTAGCCAGGTGACATCACGCAAAGATATGTGTGGACATTCACCAACTAAAGGCCTTGAAAGTTGATCACGTACATTTGACATATTAGTCACGGCAATTTAGTTCAGTGAAAATGGGTCATCCCCAAACCGACATCGCTTCAAATCAACAACAGCAGAAAATCGCCAACATTGGGAGAGCTATTAACGTCGGCTTCTCCAAGACAGAATTTAACTGGACGCATAATGCAATACCGTCAAGGCTGACGTCAGCCGACTCTTTTGGATCAATCTGTTATTCCGCAGCAGAATTTGGGCCTGATGATAAAAGTATACGGAATCTATGCAAAGTTTCGGTTTCCCCTTCGAGACATGGCAGAAACGGAAGATGTAAATGAAATGAAAGCGCTTACGAATTGGTTAAGGAACGAGAGGAAAGATTTCATCATTTGAAAGATAAGAAGGGAAGGAAAGAGTCGACCGTTTTTCCAACTTCAATGAAGATGACCCAAGTTATTGGGGACTGAAATGGTCACGTACGCCTTCCCTCCCTTTTACCTGCTTCAACAAGGATTCGACTAGATCAGGTCCTCAACAGGGTCTTTTCTCATCACACCATTTGGCCAGCAGCCTCGAGGTTTCCGAACTTAATGAAACTGAAGAAAGCAGAACCTAATCCTCTACCCCTGACAGTCTTTTTGATCCCAACACAGAGGACGGACGATCCACACATCGTCAGTGATTCTACGTCTTCTGGGGTTGTTACTTTGAGGAGCAACCTGACACGAGACTGTTTCTCCAGAGAGGTGGCGGACTGTCTCCTTTAGCGCCCTCAAATATCGGCGGGGGAAATGTACGAAGGACAGTGGTCAAAGGAAATAGGACGGCGGTTAATTCTGTACTGACTTGCATAGGAAAGTCGACAGTGGTGGCAAATCCAATGATTTCAAAGCTAATTGCAGCGCTGCGAGCGAGAATGCTCGCCCGAAGACGAATAGGTTATTTCCAACCTGGGACCTCCTGCTGGTTCTTACCAGCTCAACTAAACCACTGTATTACCTACTGAGTACGGCGAGCACAGCCTTGTTGACAAAAAAAAACTAGCTTTAGTCGCATTGGCGTCAGCAGTGCGCCAAAGTGAAATGGCGGCATTCGCTAGAGATGATGGTCTTCCTCTTCCCTAGAGACTGGTCATCAGTGTCGTTGGTGTTCCCAACGAATTTTAGAGTAAAAAAATTCCAGACCTGTCACGACACCAAAGTCCATAGCGATCCAAGCACTTAGTGGGAAAGTAACAAGAAGCGGTGGAGAGAAACTGCAGTGTACGATACGAACACTTCGATACTACTTGGACAGGAAGGCGGAATCGGTCCAGAGAGTGCAACACGGAGCAGGATGTTCGCCACTGTTCGTGGACGTTGACACAGCGTATGGGGAAGTGCTTCACAAACAAGTCTCGCCGTTCAAGCTTGGAAGCTGGATAAGTCTGGTAATAAAGATAGCGCACGAGCTGACTCCAGCACATCAGGACACTCCAATAGAGGTATGGGCACACGAGCAATGTGCCTTGTCAGCCTCTGGGGCCTATGGCTGTGGTACACCTCTGGACGAGGTAGTAGCAGCTGGGGCGTGGAGGAGTAAAAGTACCGTCATGAAACATTACTTGCATGATTTGAGTGGTGAGGGTGGAAGTGACATAGTAATGCAACACATCGTCGCTGGCTCAAGGGAGCGCCAGTCGGTGAAAGTGTGATGCACACCAAGTAAGGCCATTAACAGTCACACCGGTGGAAAGCTAGATCACACACGGAAAGCTAAGGTCGTCATGGGTCTAAGAAGGCCTTTCAGACGATGTATCCACAGTGGAAAGGAGAATTCAAATATAATAACGAGGTGTTTAACTGTATGTTAAATTACTTTGACGAGAGGACTTTTCCTTTCTTGTTTTGTTGCCCACCTCCTTTCCGACAAAGTCAGCATGTATACTGGAGGTAAGTATTTTGCAGATAGTAAGAAATGAAAGTTTTAACTTGTTAAAATTAGTGTTTACTATCATAAAAATACTTACCTCCAGTAAAACCCGCCTCGCTGACAACAAGAAAGGTTCCAAAAGCGAATGGGGATTTTCCCAGGAGGCAGGCGGCTGCAGCGGTGACGCTTGCAACGCGCCTAGCGGGAAATGCGGGCAACTGGCGTTGAATTCAATAAATTCAAGAAATTTGATTGTTTGAGCATGGGAAAAGCCAAATTCAGCGAATTTAGCATGTATTCTGGAGGTAAGTATTTTTATGATAGTAAAAACAAATTTTAACAAGTTAGAATTTTCTTTTTTTTTTTAAATCCACTGTCAACTGTACTCTTTTAAGAACTCCTCTGATCTCTGTAAATGCATCAGCAGTTGGATGGAACATATGCAGGCCAGCACATAACACAAGGTACCATTCTATATACCATGATTTTCATAGTTTTCAGTTGACTTTCTAGAATCAGTGTCATAGTATTGTAACTAGAGCAATAGCATATTTACCGACAGGGGATCAGTGCGCACATTCTTTGGTGGAACAGTGCCACGCTCTGAATATGTAGGTAACCAACCCACAGTATATGGTTTAAAAAGTGCCATATACCCAAAATAAAATGTACCGTTCCACCCAGCTTTCACATCATTGCTTCCTCGAGAAGATGGTAATTAATGAAGGATGGTAATTAATGAAGCAGCTGGGCCAGGATGAGGTGACATCCAATCCATCATCCAGAGGTCACAAAATCATCATTTTTAAACGATATTTGGTAAAATGCTGTCAGTTGTTAAAATAAGATGCTGCCAAAACAAAAATCATTTTTACTCAGTAAAATTATAGTTGTTATCATGACTTTTAGTGAGCTACTACTTTTTTTTTTTAATTAGGCATATCAATGAAGATAAACGCAAGACAGAAGGACAAGTTGCCATGTTTGATATAATCAATGACATTGAAAACTGCCCAGTAAGTATAAATGGTGGATTGAAATAGTGAGTCCTTATGACGAAATGAAACTGAACCATTTTGACTTAGTACTGTAAATGCGTGGTAAGCTGTGCAGCTTCCAGGTATCTTGTATCGCGTCTTTGGATTTAGTGTGGTTGCACTTCATTCAAGTGGACATCCTAACCCTCCTAATTTTCACACTAATATATCTCGATATAGCATTCCTCTGAAAAACAAATTTCTTCAGATACAATATTCAAAACTTTTTAACAATTTACTTAAGTACTCACTTGTTTAAATAAATTGAAACTTTATACAAGAAACAGCCTTGTTACGCTCGTGTTCAAAAATACTTGGTCACTTTTAATTGAATTTATTTCTAAAAAGGGATGCCGTTTCGTGAAGTACTACCTAGTGACCCATAAAAAAAAGGTTTCTTACTATGTGCGAAATACTAACCTTCAGTATGTGCTTAAATCACCTGATTTGCTATTTAAAATGCCCGACACAGTTTTAAAACTATCCGTTTTAAATTTCAGTGTGATTAATTTAGCTAATCCTCCACTAGGATCGCGCATGGCAGCTACTTTATAACACTGTTAAGTGTTTGGTAGTTCACTTCACTTTGGGCATCCGTGCAGGACACACGGCTGCTCAGTTTTGCAATTGTTAAAGTTAAAATACGCCAATACGCCCTACAAATGCCAATAACGCCAAGATGGTGGATGCAGTAAAGGTGAGTTGATTACCGCCGGGAAAGTGTTTCCAATTTGTACCTGCAAAAATGCCCGATTGACAGAAATTGTAATTTTCAATTGAAATTTTCAGTGTGAAATTTGCGAACTACATGACTCCTTCGGTAAAAAAGATTTTAAATTTAAAGTGTTGAAGACAGATTTACGTAAGTTGAGTGGGGGGGGGGGGGTGTCACGGTAACTCGGTGGCTTCCTATTCTAGTACGTTGGTGATTAAAACACCTCTCAACATTCGTCTACAAGCCTTGAGTACGGACGTGATGCGCCTTTAGTTTTCCTATCAGAAGAGACAATCGTTAGTCATTCGGGAAATCACCCTACTCAGACGGTTGCTCCAGGTGTTGCCGTGGTAACCGAAACTGAGGCAGTGGTTTCTCCATTGGACTCTTTCCCGTTCGGCGATGACACGCCGCTGTAAGAAAGTAATTTGCATTGATTGATGGTTATTTCTGAAGTGAGAACGTAACCAAGGCTGATATGAACGTTCAAATGGACATGATGCATTCGACAGTAACTGTTGGAAGTTAATTCTAATGCGGATAAACGCTTCGATGCATTTGAAAACCGCATTATAAAATTACTGGAGTTAACCCTTCTGACGCCAGCCAGAAAAAGAGCTCTTGCTAGCCCAAACCAGCCAGTTTTTCGCAGCGCATGAAATGATTGCACGTCTTCATTAAAATTCATGTAACTCCCTTTAGAAACGTAGTAGAGGCTTCATTTTTTTTTTAAACAGCTCGTAATACTTAGGCCTTCACCCGAATATTCACACAAACAAATTATAAGGCATATTTAGGGTGGGAAAAAATGGCAAATGTATTACAAATCAAAAAAATCTAACATAGTACTGGCTTTGAGAGCAATTTTGACCAACTTTATATGCTGAAAGAGTACTTTTTTTTTGCATAAACGTAATGATCTATCTGTTATCTTTCTTCACACCAAAAATGAAGCAAATAAGTGCGATACTTTTTTTTTAATTAAATATAATTGTCACACCTGTCAGTAGTGAAGCATTCCTGTCAGGAGTGGCTGCCCTGCTTAGCAGCTTCCTTCTACTCAACAAAATTTAGGCCTATTTGCAGCGCAAGAAATGATTGCACGTTAGCATTAAAATTCATGTAACTCCCTTAAAAAACGTAGTTGCGGCTTAATTCTTTTTTTTAAACAGTTCGTAATACTTAGGCCTTAACCCGAATATTCGCACAAATAAATTATACGGCATATTTTGTGGGGGAAAAAATGGCACATTTATTATAAATCAATAAAACGTAACATAGTAGACTTTGAGAGCAATTTTGACCAACTTTATGTGCTGAAAGAGTACTTTTTTTTTTGCATAAACGTAATGATCTATCTGTTATCTTTCTTCACACCAAAAATTAAGCAAAAATGTGTGAAACTTTTTTTTAAATTAAATAAAATTATCACGTCTGTCAGTAGTGCATTAATCGCTCTCAGGAGTGGCAGCTTCCTTTTCAACAAAGTTTGGGCCTATTTTGTAGAAACGGGCACGTAATCACACAGCCGTAATTATTTACATCCAGTTGGCAAGCTATTATTAATTAAAATCTTATGAGGTAGTTGTTTCTCCTTCATTAGGGCTGGGAAAAAAGAAGTTATTTTATTTTCAGTTGTTCCAGTGGTCTAGCGACGAAGCACTTCTGCAAAGCGTACGCTAAGCCTATTCCCGACTCGGACTAGTTACATCGTGTAGTTCTCCGAAATCCGTATTGTTAAAAAAAAAAAAAAAAACCTCCAACGAAGAAAATTCATTTCTCAAATGTTCATACTTCTAATCCAATCCTGAATTCGCGGAAATGGCGGACTAATGGATTGAAATAGAACGCAACCGATCAAGCGACGCGAGACAAGCAGGACGGCTGCCGCGGGCCGGGGCTCAATGGTCGGCAGCGGTGGGGCAGAGTTCCGTGGCCAGGAGCGGCGGGCCGGGGCTCCTTGGTCGGCAGCGGCCATTCTTATCGCGTCGTGCTCCGATCCAATCGGACGCATCGCATTTGATTCACTTGACGAATTATCGACCATTTTTCAATAAAAAAAAACGTTATCACAGTTATCTTTACAGTTATATCTCTCAAAGACGTCCATAATTTGCTAATTTACCTCAGTCTAAAGTGTTACACTATGTAAATCAAAATCCGAATCGGGAGAGCCGCTACGCGATTCAATGGCCGCCATCTTTTTTTTTTTCGAAACTCACGGGGGCAGCGAATGAACACGACATAGCTCGGGAAAAAATTAATATTATTGGCTAGAAACTAGTCACGTGGGTAAAATTGGCGGGAAATTGTAGCAGACACATGCCTTTAGTGAATGAATGCTCCAGGAGCGATCAATGCACCACGCGGACTGACGTACAGCTCGATAAAGTGGCTCCCGTAAATTCTACGGGTCCGGCGCGCAACGGTTGGCTTGCCCTCCCGTTAAATTCACGGGTCCGGCGCGCAAAGAGTTAAACGGATTGCCTTCGGCAGCGGTTCCATCTGTTGAGCAAACCTCGCTTTTTATAGCCGACGAACATGTACGTTACCTGTTTTATTAGCAGTTTCCCCATTTAGAGCTATTTATCCCCTAGAAGCTTGAAAGTTGTCTTCCCTGCCAGCCTCGTACGGTACGGCGCATGTGCGGGCTTGGGTCTGCTTATATAAGCTCCAGCGCAGCCTTCCGTTGGCAACTTTTCTCCTAGGGCGATCACCACGCGTGGTCATTCTTTGAGCTTCCCCGTTCTACGTTCCTCCGCCTCCGCCTTCCATCGTCCTGCGGAAGGAGCGTTCCTCCGCTCCTACGCCAGGGATGGTCGTTCCGCCTCCCACTGCTTCCATCCGGACCAGAGGATGATGGACCGATCCTCCTCACATGCAGTCATTCTGCCCTGCGCCTTCGCCTCCGCCCGCGGAAGGGAGCATCCTTCTGCTCTGCGGAAGGCACCTACCTCTGCTCTTCCTTTTTCAAGATTATCCTGCCTTCCGTTGCTTTGTAACGGTTTTATGGATACTTCATCCGTTCCTTCGGTTAAGGCTGACTCTCCTCCGCCTTCACTGGGCTTACCATGTCCTGCCATCATTCCTCCAGCATGTTTCTCGTCTACCGTTTCTCTCTGGAACCGCTTCAACGTGGCACTACGTCCCGTTTTTGATTCCAGCACCTTCATTCCTCGGACGAGCGTGTTCCGCCTTCTAATTTGGCCGCCTCCTACGGAGGTGTTCCGAGTTTTTTTTATCACAACAACAAGCCACATGACAGGCGGACGCTCATTCTTACCCTCCTTACGTTCCGCAGACTCAACTGGGTAACGACATCCTTGTGACTCCACCAAGTCTCCCTTAAGAGCCTCCGCATACTGGGGTGCTTTCCTTGCCAGGATTCCGTTTCCTTCCGTATATCGTCGTCCCATGAATATACCTTCGTTCCTATCCACTTCCTTCCGCCACCCCTCCGCACCACCGTTCCTCTTGATCCCTAGTCCAAGACAGCTTGTGTCATCATGGAAAATTGTTACCCCTCGCTTCCCCTGCTCAGCCTCCGCCAGGATGGGAGGAGGAGGGGGGGGGGATTGCATCCCAAGTAGGAACATCAGCATCACGTCAGCCCGTGTTCCTCCCACCAGGCCTTGGTCTGTAACACGGAGGAGGGGCTCTTACTTCCTCTCACAACCAACACTGATACCATACCCACTGCGCATCCTCCTGCGCAGCCTCCTTTATGTATGGCACCTCTGCCGTCACGCCCCACGACATCCTGCATGGTTGTAGTTTAGGCATTGCCTATAGAGTTCTACATTCTCCTCTCTTGCCACTTCCCTTTGCAAAGATCCTTTCTTCTCTTGCCACCACGCCGTTCACTTCGCTTCGCGAGCCTCCGCCTTCCGCATTCCTGCCTTCCGCTTCCACCTCCACTTCCGCATTCCTATACCTTGTGCTAAAGGAATGCTACGGGATGACGCCTCCCACACTCCCCGTTCCGCATACCCGAGCCACGTTCTGCTTATTGCGGAGGACGTGGAGGTTCTCAAACTAGCAACAGAATAAGATTCCTTGGAGCTGCCCGTTTCGCCTCCGCATCCCTTCCTTTCCGAGTCATTCTCCATGCCTTGTACTACCGCGAACGCGTCTCCCATCCCTTGCGGTCGACCACCTCCGGCACGGGACCTACGTTCCCTTTCCGACGCACTGAGGAACAATCTGCTTGTCTCAAACTTCAACTCAAGGCGCAGAAAGTAGTGGCCAAGTTGACCTCCTCCGTCAGCTCTCGATTACCTCTACTCGACCTATCGTCACGTTCCTCTCGGCATTCTGTAGCCAAACGTTTCGCTACCCAACGAACCAGTGGACCACTGACACGTCAGCTTTCGCCTTCCATTCTCTCCAGCGTTGCATGCTGTTGTTTAATTCAAAGGGGTGTGATATCCCTCCGCACCGCCACCACCTGCGCATCCTACTGCACAGCCCTCCTTTCTTTTTTATTACAAAATTTGGCTGTGCAGCCCGCTGGTCTTTTCTCTACCTTCAACAGTGCAGCTGTACTACGCACTGCTCCCCAACGGGATCAATCCTCGTACCTCGACTTACGTCACGCTGTTTCTGTTCCACACACCGTCCTTCCGCAGAGGACTCTCTCCGCTCCTTCTTTGATGGTCATTCCAGCCCTCCGATGCTTCTAGACTAATGAGAACTCCGTCCGTTCCTACAGTGGAGGATGGCTCTTCTCCACCCTCCGCGGGTCCACCGACCCCTTCCACCGTTCCTCTTGAATGCCTCTCGTCTCTCATTTCTCTTCGAGACTCACCGACGCAATGTGTTACGTCCCATCCTGGCTCCTGCATTCCCGCTTCGCGGTCGATCATTTCGCCTTCCGAATCGGCCTCCTCACCCATGCTGGCCTCCTCATCCATGGATGATCCTTCCTTTCTAGCTCAAGGTGCCTGAGACCGATTAGTCATCCTCTCAATTCTTCTTCCATTCCTTGGCTCCGGTTTACCATACCTCCGCCTACCGCACACCAACTTCTCTCAAACAATAAGCAGAACGCGCACGTCGTCAGCAAGCTACCACCTCCGCCGTTCCACCACCCCAAAAAAAAACTCTCTTCCGCAACACAGGCGTTCTCCTCAGAAATGGTTTGCGTCTTGAGTTAGATAAAGGTCATCTTCCGCCCTAGAGGCGATGATATGGCCGACTTACACACTTTTGACGCCTATCCTCAATCAGAATTCCTGACAGCAGACACAGTTAAACTTCAGTTCCGCTCTCTACCTCCCTCGAGCAGCTGTTCCCGGTTTTTTCATCCGCGACAATGATCGTGTCCTCCGACTAAGCCTCCGAACTGAATCCTAAGAGTCCGTCCTTGGTACTACAGCCAATACACTACGTGAAAGGTTATAAACCGACCCTCCTCTGGATTACACTCGCCAACTGGCTCTCCTCATCAACCAAGTGTTCCGAAGAATCTGTTTCGCTACTTTCCATGCCTTGAATTGGTTTACATGGACCCTCTTCAACTCCATGCTCTTACTCTGAAGAGTAGCTCTAGGACACAGCCACAATTCTACATGACATGGTTTTCTCGCCCGTGCCCCTCCCCCTCCCTTAAACCCGTCCTTCAAGTGTTTGATGTGGATTGGATTTGCCTCTTCAGTATGGGTGGTGTTTAAAGCATTCCTGGTAATTTCTCCTTGCAGGTAAAATGGCTAGAGGAGCCAAG
>JAHWFP010095347.1:0-24476 GCA_023313725.1 Lithobius niger | reverse complement strand
GGGGGAGAGTTGTGTGTGTATGGTGTAGGAGTAGAGGCCGTAGTTGCTTTTTCCATAGGTGACTAACGGCAGACTAAACACGAAATGTTTTGCAACACGGATCGGTTGCCGCGGGTTTTTTCGTGAACGGTTGGAAGTGCACGAGTGGCCCGGCGCTGGGCGGGATGCTGATGAGAGGTGGCTTCCGGAGGACCTGGACAGGGTTAGACGTCGAGGTCTGTACTAGCCACATAGTTGGCCTCGTGAGGGGACTTGGTGCGAGACGGCCTCGTAGGTACGGTGCAGATGCTAAGTCGGTACACGGCGTGTAGGTTGGTGGTATGACGACTCACCGATGATGAGGAAGGTGGCCTCTTGTTTCAGGGGCACCATGGTCAGAATGGTGCAAGAGAGCATTCCGGGCATTTGGAAAGGTGTAGCAGCGAGGGGCCAGGACATTGGTGCTGTATTCTTCGGCCTGGCTGCTTGGCCGTGCTAGGCAGAAGGGCCCAGTCAGGCCATAGATGGTGTCTGAGTGGCTAGGAAGATCAGGTTGTGTTGAACGCCGGTCACGGCGTGGGCGTTGGCCACCGAAAAAGGGGGGCCTCCGTCGTTGGCGGAAACGGCACACCTGCTATGAGGGCAGGTTGTATGTCACCTTGGTTGACAAGTTAGAAGATGACCGAGCGCCACGTTTTTGAATCAAGATCCCATTTTGTATAAAATAGGTAACACAGTGCGAATGAGAAATGATGATTCTACCAGAGGACTTGTTCTCGCAGGAGAATCGAAGTTATCAGAGTAGAATCCGACGAAACTGTTACCTTAACTCCCACCCGCCTCCCTGGCACTCTTGTGGCTCAGCTGCAAAAGACAGTGGATTGGAGTAGGGCAATAGAGGGAGTGGAGAGTGGGGTCAGGAGACATAAAATTTGCATAAATTGCAGTTGAATTGTATGCAAATTAGGTTAGATGACAGGTGACGACAGCAAGAGGGATATCCCATTTTCTATAACCCCTTTTGAACCTAAGCGACGATATCGTCATTGCAATTCCGCTGCCAAAAAGCCCAAACGACGATACATCTTTCGCCCACTTCGCCATACTGTTAAAAAAATAATAATCCAATTCCGTACATCGGAGGTGTAATACCGATTGACTTTGGTATTTTGAACGTATATTTTCGGTTAATTTCGATTAATATAATTTAATATCATCTTTTTATTACCTTAATCAAAGTTATTATAGGCATCGTGGCCAAAATCTACGTGAAAATTGCTTTTCTTTTCTTAAAATAGCCCTTGGTTGGAACGACGCAACATACAGCCGCCATCTTGGTCGCGCTCGAGAGAGGGGATTCCCAATTTTCTAGCCCGCAAAAAATGACGTCATTAACCCCCACGTCACTGCCTGTATTCCTCGAATCAAATGTGCCATCTCAACGGGCTTTGTTCATACGCTTCGGCATCGCGAGCGCTGATTGATTCGCTCGCGGCATGTGACTCTTCGGCCGTTCACAAGTGACATCACGTGAAGCGAGTGAAGGTCGCATCCATTGGTGCTAGCAGGAGTGCGTTGTATTGCGGGCAGCCAGTTACAATGGCTGCCAATCGCGAATTTTGAAGGAATAAAGCAACTTTAAACTATTTTTACGGTAATAAAACGTAAAATAATAATTTCGGAAGTATTAACCGGCATTGTGACAGAAGAATACCGAGTGGATGTTAGCATTCCGAATACTGTAAGTTGAAACTTGCGTTAGCGCTGTTTACGTAGTCGAACTTCAGGATTTTTTTAAATAATAAAAACGTACGACGATGGTCCCAATTATATTTCTGGTCAATAATTTACAGTATAATTATTACATCTGCGAATTTTTATACTCCTAGACCGCATAGTTTTTTTTTTTTTACAATTTATTTTCGTGAGGCATGCAACTTGTTCATTGCGGCCATGTTTTCGCCACAGACTTTTTCAGCAGGAAAACGAAAAATGGCGATAGGCTCAAAAGGTATTTAAAATAGGTAACAGTTTTGTCGGATTCTACTGAGAACTTCGATTCTCCTGCGAGAACAAGTTCTCTGGTAGAATCATCATTTTTGCTTGCCAACAGGATAAGGCCGTTAATCTGGGGAAAGCAGACAGGGCCTAATGATCTTAAATGATCACGTTTTTTGGTGGGAGACTCTAGGCAAATGGACGTGATCAGGCAGGAGCCTAAGAGACAAGCTGAATTGTTGCTACTGAACGAAATAAAAATGCGACATTTGCTCTAAAAATGCACGACTCCATTTGTGCATAATTCACCAAAATGATTGATGTCGCACAGCCCAAAGCGCGTTCGTTGTTTAGGTCCTGCCACATAGTTTTATGAACATGTCAGGTCAAATGGAAAACAATGGTAAATAAAATGAAACTTCTCCGATAGGCCTCTTGTGTTGGTTGACTTGACAACTTGGGTCAGTGGCAGCACTGCAGCAAGCGGACAAGTTCGGGCCGAAGCTTACAGTGCAGGGCGAAGTTGCTGGTGTTTCTCGTGAACAAAAGAGCAACTCAAACTTCAACCTTTCGAGGTAAATAAAAAGACTAAAGTTCGCCCAGAAAAATAACCCTGTGGCGGAGAAAACACCAGAAAACGGGGTTCAGCCACTAAATCTCCTAGTTGAAAAGTTGACCCACGCCCGGGACATGGCAACACCGTAAACGTCCCGGGCAGAATGAAGTTGTCGGACATACCGGGAGGCAAAAAAATGAACGTTGTGTTCGCCAGTGTTCCTGCTTCACCGCATGCGGTTTCTCATTGCCACTTCGTCGGATCTTTGCCGCACTTTAGTCAGCTTCCCCGCCTCCGTCTCCGTCTGTGGGCGGCCATCGGGATCGGTTTGTCAGGTTGACTCCCTGCAGTTACGTGCGGGGATGTCTCTTGACTTCCGGATAAACTCAGCCGAGAGCCAATCTTACCAAATCTGCAGTTTAATCTTCACTTTCTCTTTACAATCGAGGAGCGACATGTTGCTCGTACAACGTTTGCGAATAGAGAGCAAGCAAGAAAGCGGGAACCGTCTCAGCGTCACAGCAGTACCTCGCGTACAGTGCCACCGCCACACGGCGAGCAGGGGACACAGAGAAGTGTAGGCCAAGTCCTGCTGAGGCTCGTGACACGCTCCCCACCTCCGAACATTGATCTCCGGGCAATGAACGAAAAGCACATGAAACAAATTTGCAGTAGAGACAAACGGGCGAGAACTTGGACAATTTCGATAACTGAACTAGTGACTCGTGTGCGGCTTCCACAAACCCAATTGCAAACTCCATTCCCCATAATCCACTCCAGTGCATTACGTGGCAAGATCCTGATGACTTCCTGAACCTGGTGGAAGCCAGAGTGGCCGACTAGCACGGAGATGTGCTTCTTCCCCGCGAGGAATTTAACCCCTTGGCGACCACTACGAACGCATGCTCGTAGTACGGCGCATCTTATGAATGAACCACTACAAGCATGCGTTCGTAGTCAAGCTCTTCAGCTTGTGTGGAGTTTTATTACGTCAGAGGGAAGTCTGGTTCGGCAGAAACAAAGCCTCGTGGCTTGTGCTACATCTTCTAAATATATTGTCTTGTAATCACGTGATCATGACGTAAACAAAATGTGGTCGAATTGTAGAGACGAATCGTTGTAAACGTCATCGATTGCTGACGTCGTAACAAGTGGGAGTTTAGGCCTATCTAGCGGGAGTTTCGGACATCCTTCGCTTGTTATGCAGCGGCTCGTAATACAGTTACTTGTTTAGTTGTTTACTTTTGTATTTGAAATATGAGTGATGAGGACAGTTCTAAAGGGGACGTAAATGATATTTACTAGGATGGATTGGAAGTTAGCGATTCAGAGGTTGAAAATTTTAGCGAAAGTGACTACGATGCAGCGCAAAATTCGGCTGTTGTTGGCGGCTGAGAAATGCTCAGTAATTCATTTGGTGATCGCCGTAGAGAAAGTGTGCCCGACTTCACACCACCGTACAAAGGGTTTCATCCAGCTGCGGGATTTCTTTATTAAGAACCCAAATAAAATGTAAGTGTTTATGACGGCAAAATCATTGGATATTTGTGCGACTGGGCAAACAAATGAGTAGCTGCGTATTTTGCCACGAATCCAGCAAAAAAAGGTAAAGTATGTAGTTTGAAGTGGCTCATCGTTACACGCCCAGATATGACAGTTTTTCTTGTAATTATGCTTCGGATGAAACTTACTAAACTGCCAAAAATTGCTGAGTATTGGTCTAAAAGTTTGCTTGTGACTGGCCCACCTTGTTACGTAAAAGAAGTGATCAGCAGAAATCGATTTGTATCTATTTTGAAGTTTTTGAGTTTCTCGGATCCCGCACTTGCGAGTGACAGTAATATTATACTGAATTTTTATCAGCACGAGGAAAATGTATTCAATACATGTGAAGTGAATTTGTTCCAAAAACAGCAAGAATATTGTGCCATGATTTTTACTTGCACAGTAATTTACATTTGCACAGTGTTGTGCAATGAAGAATGTGCAGTAAAATGCAGTACATTTTGTATATGTGGGCCTAAATTAGTATAGGTAACCCTACGCCATTTGTGGTACAATCCACTGATTCGTAGTGCATCATTCTGCAGTGATGTGTAGTGATGTGCAGAAAATGTGCAGCGATGTGCAATGTGTAAAAAGCCTTTTATTAAAAGACTAAAATCAATTTCAACAGCTACATCAAAAAAAAAGTAAGCGACGACGTTTGTTTTTGCACTTATTTTGGGGGCTTTCCTGCACTACAAAAAATCTGGTTTCTGGGATACAACATTCTTTTCTGGGGCTGGTCGCCAAGGGGTTAAGCATTTCCTCGACATGTGGCATAGGGTAGCTTTCGTTAAGAAGCTGGTCGTTGAGGATGCGGTAGTCTAAAATCGGTCGGAAACCACCGTCTTTCTTGCGTTTCATGAAACAGAGAATTTCATTCGCTGACCAAAGGTTCAGTCTTGTCCTCTTTCTGAAGTTCACGGATCATCGTTGCCATGTCACGACGCATCTGAGTAGATTGCCGATGGTATTTAGCTACAAAAGGACGAGGATCATCCTTGAACTTGATGTCGTAGGCGCCAAGAGTCTTAAGTCCCGCTTTACCTGGAAAGATGTCCAGAACGTCATTTAATTCCAAAAACTGCTCAGCGGTCATGACGTTAAAATGTCCGTTATCCTAAGAAGAGGCGTTGGGAACTTTCCAAATGAGTTGCACGAAGTTTGCAGTTTTCATCGCGATACCACTCACGAAGAGAAAAAGGATCACAGAAGTTGGTACCAAAGTAAGCACGTCGGTTGGCTAAGTCTGGAACGATGCCTGACCTCATGAAGTAGTCTTCTCCAAGTAGGCAATTGTCTGCAAGATCAAACAGGATGACGAAGGAAATCGTATTGCGCATCTTGTTCACCTGAACAGTCAGAGTGGCTTCCCCAACAGGTGTTAAACCATTGGAGCCGTCAGCCATCATGAAAGGAGCTCCTTTGTATGGACGAAGAGGAACCTTGGGTGCGATATGCTGAAACCAAATTTCGAGCATGCAACTCGTACAGCCAGAGTCAAGGCAGCAAGCGAAGGTTGACCCTTTGATTACAGCATCGACATAGGAATAACTCGTCCCATCCCTAGCTTTGCGAGTAGGTACATTTTCCCCTTGATTCAGATAATCCCTCTGAAGGTGCCCAATTTTATTACAATGATGACAGATTTTACCCTTTACCCACTCTGCATGAGGCAACCGGTTACGTCCACGACTTCGTCTCCTTGGTGGAGAGTCTATAGGTACAAAAGCAATAAGCCCAGCATTCTGCCCCCATCTGGCCCTGCAGAATGCGTCTCGCCACCATTCTCTGGCGAAGCGGTAGGAAAAGTGAAGCCCCCTGAACTGCTTTCTTGTGAGGTAGCAGTGGAACTCTGCTGTAAAGATTGATTAGTGGCGTTAGGCACCAAACCCCCAGTAGCTTGAGTAGACTGAACCCCCTGTTGAACGCTTGGGTTGGTCACAAGAGTAGTGGCACTTTGTCGTCCCTGCACGGACTGTGCCGAGTTACCCTTATGGAACCCATGGAAGCATTCCCAGAATTTCCCCGAACACTGGCAACTGGACTGGATGAAGGATCCATTCCTGAGGAAGAATGAACGAGACCCCCACCTGAAAGAGAAGGCGAGACACTGTTACACACTGAAACAGTATTGGTCGGAACAGCAGCACCAGAGTTCAAATGCTGCCCTTTCGATACCGAGGTCTTAGAGCCAGATTTGGACGGAAATTAGTGCCATGAAGGCAGGTTGCGTACAATTTCCTTCAGTTGCACTAAAGTCCGCGGAGCTTGAACAGCAACAAAGTCGCGAACTTCGTCCAATAATCCTTCAAAAATCGTCGGCAGAAGACTTGTGTCGTCCAAAGGTTGTTGGAGTCTGGCACACTTCGCTAGAAATGCAGTGATGAAATCCATGGGAGACTGCTCCAACCGCTGTTTCATGGCGTTACCTCGGCCAGGAGAGTACCATCAGATTTCTTGTGAAAGTGGTCAGCCTTGACAGCTGTGCGAATGTCTGACCAAGACGAAGAATGAGGCGAATTGGTGTTCCACCAGTCTCTCAACTTCCCCGTGAGAACTGAGCGAAGTAACGTGTGAAGAGACTGTCCTTCGAGCTGTCGTACAGGGTCATGGTGCTGAGAAGTCCTGTAATCTACAAGGTAGCATCGACTGAAGACGCGACAGTGGTAAAAGTGGTGAATGTCCAGGACATGCAGCCCTACTGGGACCACGTCACTATGGACCGCTATGGGTCAACAGCGCAACCAGAGACACGCTTCTTCTTTTAGTTTGGCGCCCCAATCCGGGAACGTTATCCATTAATGTTATTCGAGACTGACCTTCGAGCTGTAACCACAGTACATACAATTCAGCTAGGTAGCTCGGTCATTTTCAAGTTGTGCATTTTGAACTTCGCAGGTTAAAAAACCTGCGAGAGTTCAAAATGCACAATTTGAAAATGCATAAAAAGGAAGGGGGCTAACATCTGATGATTCCAAACTCTGCATACTTTCGTGTTCGATCAATAAATAATGCCTGGAAAACCTTACCGCAAGTTCAATACAAACACAAGCTGAAAAGTGCAACGGGCGTCCATAGTAACGATTGCCGACCATGCGCATCGTCGGAAGACGGGAAAGCCAGTCGGGAAACGCCGAAGGTCGATCATTTCAATAAAGTTCGTCAGATGACAGGGTCTGAACTTAACTGAAGGGCACCACTTTCCAGGTTGACTCCCTGCAGTTACATGCGGGAATGTCTCCCGACTTCCAGATTAACTCATTCGTGAGCCAATCTTACCAAATCTGCAGTTTAATCTTCACTTTCTCTTTACAATCGAGGAGCGACATGTTGCTCTTACAACGTTTACGAAGAGAGCAAGCAAGAGAGCGGGAACAATCTCAACGTCGCAGCAGTACCTCACATGCAGTGCTGCCGCCGCACGGCAAGCAAGGGAAACGGGAGTGTAGGCCAAGTCCTGCTGAGACTCGTGACACGTTGTGGACAGGCCATTGCATGGCCTTTTCTGGTTCAGCACGAAGGTCGCGTCGTGTAGCTTTCACGGTGGTTCGCACCATTGACGAAGAGTTCTTTGCACAGTGAGTGTTCTTTAGAAGGGCCGTCCAAAGCTTGCATTTTTGTTGAATTTTGTTAGGGAATTTTTATTTCATTTTAAATTCCTTGCTTGTTGATGCTGTCCTTTGGATGATGGTCTGTGGCTACACGAGGGCATATTACCACGTTCGGACAGCCACCTTTTGTGCAGTGTTAGGCCAAAATTGTAAAATTTTGGAGCGTAGAAAGAAACTACTAAACGAAACCAATTGTCTGAGGCTAGCGGATGTAGTAATAGACAGCCTAAACGGGGTACTTCGTCGTTCACCGGGTTTTCCCTGCAGCCTATGGGAAAACTCTAGTGTTGTCCAGGGCCGACCAGGATGGCTTCGCCAGCAGTTAACCGCACTCCAGCAGCTACTCGCCGGCGTCGTCTCTGGGTCTGCTTGTTCAGAGCACTCCTAGGCTAGGCTGTACCACTCTCATGGATTAACCACCATTAAGCCTCATCTCCCCCCCCCCCCCCTCTCATGGATTGCGTAAAGTCATGTTATAACAACACCCGTGATTGAGGTTTTGAGGTATGTGAGGTTTTGAAATTGGTTCCAAGTTTTTTTTTTGGGAGGCAAGACGATTATCACTCTTAGTTATTCGTAGAGGCAATACCTTCCCAAATCTGCAAGCAGACGGCCTGGGAGTTGTAAATAAAAGTCTAGGGGAGTTCTTTTCGAGGTCCCAGGTTGAGGCAGGGTTTTAAGGCCGCATGAACTCGAGAGAGGACGAAAATCAACTTGCAAGTTATGGCAAATCAAAAACGATTAAACAAGCACTTGTCATATGTCAAAGTCAGCATTTGGTAAATAAAAACACTGTGTCTAGGCTTATTTTTTTATTTTCAAACAAGGATAAGGGTTTACAACTAACTGGGGATTATACAGGTTTATTATCATCACTCAGTGGACATTTTTAAACGCCTGAAAGCTTAATGGTGAGAAAACTGATTTAAATTGAGCACGAAAAATGGCCAAAAGTTCGGACATCACGTGACGGGTAAAATATATGGATTATCAAACAGTCCTCTCGATACGGAAAATAATTTGATTTTCACTTGAAGGGAAATATGCGCCATTGGTTAATACAATCTCACGCAACGGGTTAAATCTCGGGTCCTCTCGTGACGAAAGAACTCTAGAATTCAAAATTTTTTTTGGGAGGCAAGACGATTCTAAATTTCTTGATGGCCCTGGTAATGAATCGGGTTATTTTAACTGTTGATGGACGCAACGAACGATGTATTTTTCACTGACTTCCAAACCTGCATACCTTGACTTTTCGACAGGGGTTTCTGATTTACTACAGGATAGATTAAAATTTTATGTGTTTTTGCATTCTGTCCGACATTGCCAATGGCCTTTCCATTGAAGTTTACAAAATTTTGATTTGTCACTTATGCTTTTGACTTCTCGCCGAGGCATGGGATTATACTGGCAAGTCTTAAGGACTGCGTCAGTATGGCAAGGCGGTGGGACCACAGCCTTTGTTTTCAAGGGTGTGGGTTTGATTCCCTGTTCGGCAGTCTGAAGTCCAAGTCAAAGGGCATCGTAAAAGGTTTGCGTCTGAATGGATTTCATTGTTGTGTAGTCAGACACAGCTAACTCAAATCTGGTTTCCATAGTTTTCTTCTGTTTATTAAATAGTTTAAGTATACCGGTACTGATGAGCTGAACCAAATTACTGGTGATTTCTTGCATTAAAACAGCAAACAATCAACATTTTAAGTTTAAATGACATTTTAACAGGTTTGTTGGTTCATGCATTCACTCATTTTACTTCGTTTTTGTTACAAAATAAACCGTTAGGGTTACTTGAATTACTTTGAAACGCATTTGATTCACTTCGATCTTGGAAATTACTCATTACGCTCACTTTCAAAAAGTGACGTTCTTTTCTTTTGAAGCAAGCAGACGAAAATGTAACCAGAAGACTTAATTTTCTTGACCCTGCCTGATGAAATTGTTGAAATACAATCGAAAATTTTCAAGATACTGACAGTATCCTGTTTTTGAAAGTGAGTGTAATGAGTAATTTCCAAGATCGAAGTAAGTTTTTGTTGTTGAAAAAACCCACATTTGGGTTTTTTGGTGGTTTTTTCAGGCGGGTTGGGGTTTTTCAGTCGAACCCTGTCTGCTGACCATCGCATCGCCATTGCGTTTGTCGTCTCTGTTGTTCCTGCCTCTCAAGTTGTCAAGGCCCACGGTGACATGTGATGTGCGCACCGTGACAAAACTCCCTCCCCCGGGCAAAACCTTTCTTCCCCAGCTTAAATTTCTAGATTTACAAAATAACGTCCTAATGATTTCTAACAATCCTAGTCTAGTTAACCGGTGTCAAGCACAAACTTGTTTGTTGCTGAGTGGTGACAGTATGATAATGTTGCATTGGATCTGGTTAGATCAAAACGAGGTGATTGTTTCAAATCAAAGAGTTACCTAACAGAGTCTGGAGATGGTGCTAATCTCGACCGTGCGCTTAAGAAACTCAAACATAAAAGTGAAACCCCACAAGAAGTCTCCCTCCTAACCTACATTCCGAATTCAGCGCTCTATATCCGTAACCCCTCTACAACAATTGACACGTATTGCACGTCTTCAAGCTCGGATTGTTACTATCCAAATAAATTTCTGATGTGATTCAAACTAGTGTAACTTGTTTCTACTTATTCCTAATTGAAGTCTTCACTTAACCAGTAACTAAAGTCTGTGACGAGTGTTTTGGTTTTCAGTTACGCACAGCTGTGTTGTCCACGTTGGTGTGCGTGCTAGAAGGTTCCTAATGTCCACTCCCAGTTTGCGACGTTGTGGTAGGGCGTGTGTATCTCTTTGTTGCTATCGGTACTGTGTCCCGTCTCGCTTTTGTCGCATATCATGCCTAGCACTTTGTCTCTTTAGTCCTCCGTATTTTGCAGTGTTAGGTTCACAACATAGTCCTCGAGTCTGGCTGGTATATTTTTTGTACGCATGGGTCTTGCGTTTTGTCGTGGTGTCGCTGACTCTGTCTTGTCGTACGTGCCACTTCCGTCAGTCTTCGGATTCAGATTTATGTTCTTCTCCACTTGATTCCGAACCAGAATATGCGCATAGTGGTTTTATTTGCATGTTGGCTTGCTCTGCTTTTACCTTATTCACTTCCTGATTGTCACCTCTGTTGATACCGTTTTCTACCTTTACCAGGTCTTCCAAATCTTTCTCCAGTGTCGATTCCGTGTTAGGGTGGTAATAGACTTCAAGGTCAGCTGCTGCGACTTCCTTTACATTTCTTGGGTTATCCAGTTCTTGTACAGTGAATGCTACTTCTCCTTTTTGTAGAATTATCCTGTACGGTGCTTTGTATGTTGGCGACAACTTCTTACTGATCCCTTTCTTTGTAGATGAGATTATGTGTGTTCGTATCTTTACCAAGGTGCCTATCTTTACTCTCACAGGAGATGTTTTCTCGTAGTTCTTAGCCGAGTTGCGTGCTGCTTCGCAGAGGTGAGCTCGTGCTAGGTGTCTTCCTTCAATCCATCTTTCTCTTTGTTCTTCAAGGCATTCTTTTATAGGCTGATCCTTGTTGAGTGTTGGTAGGCACACTGTTGAAAATTAGTTCATCGGGTCTCTTCCGTACAATATGTAGTACAGTGTGTCGCCTACGGACGAGTATGGTGTGTGTCTTAACGCACTCTCCAAGTTTGGTAAATAAGCCCCCCAACTAGGGTTGTTCTTTTGTACAAATGCTCTTAGGCATCCCTTGGTCGTTCTATTAGCCCTTTCGGTTGCATTGGCCTGTGGATAGTACGGGCATGTTCTTCGATGTACGCTTCCGCATTTTTTGAGTACCTCAGTGAATATTGTTGCTACAAAAGCTGGCCCATTATCCGAAACCAAGTATTTTGGCGGCCCATGTACCTGCACCACGTGTTGTAAGAGCGTGTTCGCCGCTGTTCTCGCCGTGCAATGTCGTGTTGGTACAATCCACACCCATTTGGAAAAATAGTCTATCATGACCAATATGTATTTGTTCGCTCCTACTGTTGGTGGTAGTGGACCCATAAAGTCAATCCCTATTATCTGGAATGGGGCAGTAGGTATGGTCGCTGTCATCATACCCTGTTTTTTCATTTCCGATGATTAGCACTTGTGGCACGATTATTCATATGATTTTACATCTCTGAACATCCCTGGCCAATGTCCAGTCATCTTCACTCTTGCAAGCGTTTTATGTATACCCATATGTCCTTCTCCTGGCAGGTTGTGTTGGTCAAACAGTACTGTGTGTATCATGCTCCTTGGGATTAATGCTTTTATGTTGTCTTTTATTCCTCCTCTGCTCTTTACTGTAGGGTCTACATAGCAGACAAGTCCTTGTTCCAAGGTGTAATTCTTCATGACGTTCATTATGAACTTAGTAGATTCTCTTCCTCCCGTTGTCCCTTGGTCAAGTACTCTCCCAATTCTTTCTATATTCTTGTCTTCCTTTTGTAGATTTATCATTTCTTCTCTGTTCTCGATGTTCAGTCTCGGCATTTGTCTAATTCTCAATATTTGTGCTGGCGCTCTTGACAACGCATCGGCTACAGTGTTCAGTTTCCCTGCTCTGTGTTGTACGTTATAATCGTATTGTTGTTGTTATAATCGTATAATTTGACAATACCCATTTGAGTGCTTGGCAGTCTGTGATTAACGTAAAAGTGCTGCCTTCTAAGAATACCTCCATTTCTCTATCGCTTCTACGGCAACTAACGCCTCCTTTTCGAATGTCGACATTTTCAGTTCTGCCGTGGTTAGTGCTCTGCTGTAGAACTCTATTGCGACTCGTTTGTTGTCCTTCATTTGCGTCAGCATCGCCCCTATTCCTGTGTTGCTCGCGTCGCTCTCGATTTGGAACTTCTCGTAATTTGGCATCAGACGTTGTGATGGCTATTTTCACCCTTTCAAAGCTTTCTTGGTGGTTCTTCCCCCAGAAGAACTTTTCCTCCCTTTTCAGGAGTTGTTGTAGCAGCCTCACAATATCGGCGCAGAGTCCTAAATATCTTTGTAACTCTTTCCTTGTTTTTGGTCTTGGGTATTCTTTGAGTGCTTGCAGGTGTTTCCCTTTTAGATGTACTCACTTTCCGCTTACTGTGTAGCCCAGTATTGTCATTACCGGTAGACAGAAATGACATTTTGACTTTTTCAAGGTCAGGCCCGCCTCTTCTAATCTATTGAAAATTTCTTCTACGTGGTGCTTGTGTTCTGCCCATCTTTTGCTTGCTATAATTATGTCATCGACATAAAGCATACATGTTTTACCAATCAGTGGTCCAAGAATTGCAGTCATTACCCTCTGAAATTCCACTGTAGAATTTTTTAGCCCGAACGGTAAAACTTTCCATCTAAATGGCAAATAAATGACGTAAAGTACCTTGAATCTTCGCTCAGTGGCACCTGGTGAAAACCGCTTTCTCCGTCCATTGTTGATACATAGTTCTTCCCTTGTAAAAATTCCATGACCTCTTCTATTCTTGGTATCGGGTGTTTATCTGCTTTAATTTGGCTATTCAGTTTTCTGTAATCGACTACTGCCCTCCATGTCCCGTCTGGTTTTTTCTTGAGGTACATGATCGCTCCCCACTCGCTTGTGCATCTTTCTATTTTCCATCTTTAAGTAATTCGTAGACCATTTCTTCCATTTTTGACCTCATTTGCTGGTGAATTCCTGTAACATTTCCCTGCATGTGGCACTGGTGTGTCATGAAATTCTATTTTATGTTCCCTTTCATGTGTTCGACCTGCTTTACCAGGGAAGATGGCTTTGTGTCTATCGATTAGATTCTCCAGCTCGTTTGCTTGCTCACTATCCAGTACATTGAATGTTTCTACCTTTCCATTTTCTGTTGCCATCCTCCACAGCGGATTCAGTTTTGGTTCGCCGTCTTCTTCACTTTAAAGTTTGGTACTGAAGAAAAAGTCTTTTTTCCCTACTTTGCCTGGGAAATATGCCTGTCCGTTTGTTAAGTCGAGTATTACTTCTGTGGTTCTGATAAAATCCATCCCCGGGATGCAGTTGTCTGCCAAGGTTTCAAATACAGCGAATTTCATTTTGTAATGTCTCCCTTCTATCGTAGTGTTTCGAGTTGCTTCACCTATCGGCGTCTTGGTGGACACGCCATCAGCTAGTTGTGCTGGTGTGCCCTCATACGGTTTCATTCTGTCTTCTTGGCCAATTGCCTTCAGCCAATCAATCGAAATGTTGTTTTTCGTCGATCCAGAGTCTATTGTTCCTCCGAATGAAGTCGATCCGACTTTCAATAATATTTGTTACCCCACTGTTTGTTGATGCGAAAGCCTGATTTTTCATCTTGGGTTTATCTCATAATCCTGCGATGTGTCCTTGTGTTCCACAGTTGTGACACGCTAAAGCACTCCATGGTTTCCATTTTTCTTTATTTCCCGAAAAATCTTTGCTTCTCGCTCCTTTTTCTTGTTCCTTACTCCCCCCATCAATTTCTGTTTGTTCAGAAGTATGTTCGTTATTAACTGGTGGCCTGTCATTGACTTGTTGCTTTCCTCGTTCGTCGTTGTCCCTCACGTTTGCGTGTTCTTTCTTCTCGTCAGGCGGTCGCATGCTAAAATGTTCACGGCTGTGTTGTGTATTCATTGCTTTCTTAGCTTGTGGGAATTGTTGCCAAGTTCTAAGCTTTCTTATTGCTTCATGCAATTCCTTGTAGTTTGAGGGTGCATTCTTGGCTAAAGTTTCCCTTGTGCAAACCATCATCCGTTCGACGATGAAATCAACTTGATCAGCTTCGTTCAGTTTGTTTCAATTGATCATACTTCACTTTCATTGCTGTGGCAAATTTTATTGGAGGTTGGTCTTGTCTCTGCCAGACTTTCGACAATTCTGTCAAAATCTGTTGGTCGTTCTTTTGCTTTCCTAAGTCTTTCTTTAAATTTGATTTCACTTCCCATGTTTCATAATCGCTCCCAAATGCTCTGTACCACGCTCTGTAATCGCCCATCAGCGTCGATTTTAGAATATTATCGAGTCTCGCACCCATTATGTCTCTTTCCGAATATATGTCAGCCTTTTCCAACCAGTCGGCCATGTTTGCGTCATTATCCAAAATGTCTGTTTCATTAGCGTTGTATGGTTGATGTGCATACATGTGTTGGCTAACACATTCCCTTACGTTTGTTCCAGTGTTGCATCCCCTTGCAACCTTGCCGTTAGTGTTAGTGTCTGGCCCGTTCTCGTTCGTAGCATTTGTGCTGGCTTTCTCCTTTTCTTTGCTCGTTTCTTCGCGTATAGTGTTCCTGTTTTGCGCAGTTGTATGGTTTCTCGCCCGTGTGTTCGACTTGACGACGTTGCTCCAATCTGAGCCTTTGCGATAGCCAGTGTCACATTTTTCTTTATATGCACATGTTCACTGCACGTGTGTTTTTTCCCCCAAGCACTCGTTGTTCTTACCGTATTTCCACATTGCCGAGTGTTATGTGCAACATCATGTTGCAATCTAACGCTTGTTCTCGCTGTACCCCTATCATAAAATGCATTCTGTCTCTTGCTACATTCATCACATTTGCACACTGTAAATTAGTGGTTCTTGTTTTCGACAACTTACTGTCTCCTATTTCCTTGGTTAGAGTTACATTTGTTATTTGGATACACTCCTGACCTAGCTAATTCTTCAGGCATGTTTCTTCGTGTTCGTTCTTCCCTATTTTTATTTATATTATTTTCTCTAATTATGTCTGTCCTTCCATCATCGACCTGAAAAATATCATGTATATCAGAATTTTCACTCCTAGCTGTACATGTATTACCCCTAGCTAGCCTATCACTGCTTGCCTGTCCAATACTACTAGCGAGAACTTGTTTTTTACTCCGTACGTTAGTGCTTGTTTGTGCTGAATGCTGTTGTTTTCTTGCAGCTTCATGTCTCTGCTTTCTCAATACTTCTATTGCAGCCAGTCTTGCGTTCATCTGTCTTTGCAGGCCTTCGATTTCTAGTCTCATGATTTTTTCTTTTTCTGTTTCGGTAATGTATTCACTGTTCAGCAGCTCGTCGATTCCCACGTCGTCTGCATTTGTTTGGGCTTTCTTTTCATTGCTGGCGCTTTCGATTGTGTGCGTCGAATTTCGGCCTTCTCCATTTACCACAGTGTTTGCATTCATTTGTTGCATTTCCGCTCTTCTTGTTTGGCGTAGATTTTTTCGTATTTGACACATTGTTGCTGTTGTGATTTTTTTGTTTCCTTAAATCGCTTAATTTCCTACGTATTTCGTCACACTTGTCTTTAGGTGTTGAGCTCTTGTTAGTCAGCCTGCTTGGTGTTGAATCTGACGAATCGTCTCCCATGCTGGTTAATTCAGGTAGTCCGTTGATACTTGTCGCACGTGCGATAATTCCTGGCTTGACAAGTTCTCACCTTGGTTCCTACTTCTTTGTGTGTTGTCACGTTCTTCTTGATGCGCCATTCTTATATTTGAATGTTCGTAGTTTTCGATTCCACTTACTGTGTTTCTTTTCCGGTAGTGTGATCACTCTTCTTACTTCGCTTATGTTTGTTGCCTCGTGGTGTCAAATTTTCCCATTGTTGTTGTTTTTTCGAGTCGCTGTTCGTTCGTCATCTTTTGTTGTGTAGTCAGACACAGCAAACTCAAATCTGGTTTCCAAAGTTTTCTTCTGTTTATTCAACAGCTTCAGTCATCTTACAGACATGGATTGCTGGGATCAGAACTGATTTGCCCGGATTATTCCCCAGCAGCAGTGGGTCTGCTGACCATCGCATCAGCATTGCATTCGTCGTCTCTGTTGTACCTGCCTCTTAAAGTTGTCAAGGCCCACGGTGACATGTGATGCGCGCACCGTGACATCATTTTGTTGAGCTGTCGGTTTTTCAGTCCTGCAAAATCTTTGTAAGCTTGGGGGCTTTTTAGCCACCGAGACTAACCCGCTGTGGTACAAGTGGTACAAGTCAGACGCGTGACGTCACACCATGGAAATCGCGTGCATCCCGGCAAGCCGTTAAAAATAAATCCGATTCGTTAAAACTATTTACTATTTCTAAGGCTCGCTATCGATACTAGAGGTATCGGTATCGGCTAACTGTTTTGGTCGAATTTTGGTTTTTTGTAATATTTTCGCCAAAAATGAACCGTTTTTGATCTTCCAATACACCTTTCGAAGCGTGTTTTCGAGAGCTTTCCAATGGTGCTAATTTCGGAGCAATAGCTTTAGTCGTTATCAAGTTATTTAACAAAAACAGGTTCCAAAAAATGCACTTTACTGCAAGAAGCTTGCTCTTAGACTTTTGAGATTGGAAATTTTTCTTGATATTTTGTTTCTAAATATGAAAGAAACGTTAACTTTACGGGGAGTAATGCATTGAAGCATCGGTATCGGTGAAGAAGCATCGGACCGTATCAGTTCGGATCGGTAAAAGTTGATATCGGCCGAGCCTTAGCTTTTTCATAAATATAAACATTACAAAATGTTGGTAATACACCTGTAAATGAACTCTAAAAAGTACAATTTCCGTTGTAGTGTAATTTTTGCATTGTGAAGCTATTTAGTAGTGAAGCGCGCGTTAGGCCTAACCGCTACATCGCGGCCATGGACAGACGCCCAAAACGCGTCTGCAGCACCTTATTTGATTGGTTGTTCCTGCGTTGCTACTCATAAGACAGTGGTTCTGATTGGCTCAGAGGCAAGGAAAAAGCCCCACCCACTCACTTAGTGATTGATGCTAGAAGTCCAATGATCCAGTTTTTTCGGCCGAATTTAGCAGTTTTTGGTCTATTTCTTGGTTTTTTGACACTTACTGTCAGTTTATGAATTTCTAGCATGATTCGTACTATTGTATACACTTTAATGAACCAATCTGCGTTATTATAAAAACCAGAAGTTGATTAAATTTTTCGGAATTCTAACTAAGTACGGGCGTGCATCCGTTATTGGCGATGGGCAGCTGCATTTATAGCTTCCCTACAGTACAATTCACAACACGTGCAAGCCTCAGCAGAGAACGACCTTGAAACATTTCTTTAGCCGGCTGAGGAGAGGGAAATGCTCTTTTTCGTGCCATGGTTAGCAATGCGAGCTAATGGAGCTGTGTTTCCCAAAACTTGCACTTGATGATCGAGTTTAAGAATTTTTTTCTTCACAACAGTGAGGTCAATAGCAATTCTGTAAACTGTGTGTTGCAACTTGGATTGTGTACTAAATGAATGTGATTTTTAAATTGAGTTTTAGCAAGAAATAACAAATGGGCCGACATGCCTAGTACAAGCTCAGAAATTAGAAGCGCTCGCCACTTCTTGGGGTAAACTGGATGCTATTCTCTCCTCCCCCGGCAGCCCGCTCCTGTAGCCTGACTTGCCTAATTTTCCCCTCATGACCTGAAACTCAAAAAGCATTTTTTCCGGTCGTCTGGAAGGGGTGCTCCTGACAAGCATTGGTTTGAAACATTCGAGGTGGCCGAGAACATTCCCGCATATCTGGAGTGTTTGTAAACTCCGGTAGCGTGCTTACCGTTAGGAAAGCACACCTCTTGGAGGTTATGCTTGCTGGCTGCTAGGCCCCCCACTGTGTTTAGTGGGTTGCCTCGCTTCTCTAGTGGGGCCACCTAGTGTTTAATAAATGCATATAAACAAGCAATAGCGTATTGCCAGGGCTTGTCTCTTTGCCACATCAACCCTGACTGGTTCTTAACATACTCACGTATGAGGGATGGAGGTCACACCTCAACACCGTGGGCAAGTGCCGGGTTCACGCTAAATTACCCAATACTGCAAGTGGCGACAAGGGCATTTAACGGTTTGATTCGTCGTTAGACCGTAATGACTTTTTAGTTTTCGGAGAGGAAATTCTCGTCTGCTGCCGTGTTGTGAGCTGTGGGAACTCCATCTATATTCTGCGGCCGGGAATTCATCGAACATTTCTGCAGGCTAGCATAGTAGCGACTGGTATTTCTTGTTCTTGGACGGTTGAGTGTGTTCTCCTGTACTAAAGACAAAGAGGAACATGAAATTAAACTTCGTGTAAGTCACCGGGTAACGTAACAGTTCCATGACACGTAAAAATGCGGAGTAATAGGGGTTGATAATTCTTCAGTTGCCTTTTCCCATTGCTAGTGTGTAATAATTTTTATCCTATAGCATTGGCACCATTGTAGGAGTGTGTGCTAGCCGTGTAAAAGGCTACGAGAGCAATTGTGAGCTTAATGGGGTAGGACAACTGGAAAATTAAGCTATTTTCTTTCGTAGTAAAGAAATTCTGTCAAATTTAAGGTTTAACATTACATAAACCTATTAATTGGTACATTTAGTACTTATGTGAAGTCAATTGACGGGTTTAAAAATTTCGATTGAGTAGTGAAATCAGCTTAACAATAAAAGCTCTTCATTTGCACAAGTAGTGCTACAAAAAATGGCTATAAATTTACAGGTTTAAAAAAAGTAAATTTATTAAAAAATTAGCAGTAGCAGCATGAAAATTATTTTACCTTTTGTAAAAAAAAAAAGGCTACATGCTAATGTGGTGTTTAAGTTATTTTTATACAATTTGTGGTACAAGTTTACAAATTTTGGGTAAACACTAATGAGTAGCCTGTGGAGTGAAAAGTTTGCGATTTTGTGTAAAACTTGTGGTTATATTCTCACCATCTAATTTATCGGGTGCTCGTTTACACATGACGTCAAGTCCTAACCTGGGCTTGGTAGGTTTAGTAGAAAGGTTAAGTGATTCATGTAGTGTTTTAAGGTTAGGAGTGAAAAACCAAGCCACTTTTATGCCGTTCTTAGTTTACCTGGGTACCTTATTCAAGTATTTCGTAACAATTTCAACGCACACGTTGCCGCTGAGGAGGGTTTTTGGCGTCTGCTAAGACGAGTAGTATGGATATAGCAATTATTAAATAATTCTGACGCAATTATTTAAGAGTAACCTCGTAGGTTACAGATAAGAAAAAAGTGGTGATAGCAAACTTAATAGGCTAAAAGTGTATAAAGCAAATTACAGTTGCAAGAAACTTATACAATTTTATCAATTATTAAGTAGAGGTAAATTGTAGCAAATACCACAATACCACAATTTTAGCAATTTATGTGACCATTATACGTTGGTATTTTTTTTCTAGGCCATTGCACAACGATTTTCGCTAAACAATTTACAAGGTGTTAAAACTGTATTTTTATAGCCGACAAAAATATAAATTACCTGTTTTTATTAGCGATTCTCCTTTTGAGCTAGAATTATTCCCTAGAAGCTTTGAGCTTTAATCCCAGCCGAACTTGTACCTACTGCGCATGCGTAGGTTTGGGCTGGCTATGTAACACGGCGCAGCCGATCGCGTGTCATCATTTCTCCTAGGGCGTTCACGTCGTCGTGACCGCCTTGAGCTCCTCTTCCTCGTTCCAGTTCTCTGGTCTTAGGACCGTTCCAGCTTTCCACGGCGTTGCTGGTTCCTATTGAACAGAACGCGGTCTCCTGCCACGCTTTCAGCTCCGTTCCGGATGGACAGTGGGATCCTTGCTTCTCCTTCTTTGGGATCCGGACAGCGACAGACGATCCACACAGTCCCACAGGCCCGGATTGCCTGGCCACCCCGAAACAATGAACCGCAGTTCAGGCCGTTCCCCGGTCGTCCGTTCCATTCCTGCTCGGCAACCGCTTCAGCCGCCTTCTGCAACATTCCCGGCCTTAATTGCCGCCTTCCCTGTGGAATCTTCCCGGAGTTCGTTCCGACGGGTTCGTTCCTCCTTCGGTCGCGTTTCTCGCACTTCTCAAGCATCATTGCCTCGGAATCCACGAATTCCCTCCTCCAACCAAGCCATTCAGCAACGGACGTCTCCCTCTCTTGCCCCGTCCTTGCCCTCACCAATTCTAGAGGAACCCCTCGGTTCCGCCGGCCATTTGTCACCATCACTTCAGAAATGGGGTGCTGCCCATCTGCCAGTACCTTTCCACACGTTCCGCCGTCCTTTCCACGACACGTCAGCATCTCCCGTTCCGTGTTGTCCTCCCGGACCTTCCGTAACATCGTCAGTGCCTGAACCGGCACCACCTTCTTCTTCAGCTGGGATTCACCTAGCGTGCAAAGAAGACTGTTCGTTCCGAAACTATGGCACTCACTATACTATTTTGGGTCGCGGTTCCCCAGACTTTTTGTCACTATCTCCACGTTCCCCGCTCCTCCTGCGGTCTAACAAGATTTCGATTCCCGCCATCTCTCCCATCGTTCCTACCTCTACGGTACCCGGTACTTCACGTGCAACACCGACGGGGAGCCTCGTTCCTATCACTCTGGACACATCATACAGTTCCACTTCTGCTCATGCTTGCAGCTTTTCCTGCACTAACGTCCTGCCGCCTCCAAAGTTTCATCAACTCTAACACTCTATCCTCACAGCCACCACACTTTATACCTTGTCTCCGCGGATGTGCAGTTGGCTCCGCAATGCAAAAAAAAAAAAACACAAACAACAAACACAACTATAACATGCGTCACTTCCCGCTGCGCATGTGCATTTTGCACGTTCTTGTCCCGTTTTAGTTTCCTCATACATCTTGCTATCGACAACTCTAGCACTGCCATGAGTGGGTAAACGCCGGTCAGGTTCCCCGTTCCGCATCAGGCAGCCCTCTCGGCTACTTCAACAACAACCATCCTTCGCTTTCCGCAATCTGCGAAACTCTTGCTTCCCCCATCACTCAATCCATCCTCTCTTACCTTCCGATCCTCCCAACGAAGACGGGACCTCTCCGATTCCTTCCGAGCAAGTTTCCGTTCCCGATCGTTCGACCCTCCGGGAACGAATTTCCGAACTACACCGTTTCTCTACTGAACCTACTCTTGGGTTCCTCTACCTGTTTACACACAGTAGTGGATTACTTCATTCTTGGCCCCACTCGGGCCTCTATTTCGCTACCTTTTCCCTCACTCCACTTTCACAACCCACAACGGAACGTGTACAAACAGGAGAGGGGACAAACAAGACGCCATAACTTATATACACGCAACCCTACATTAACATGCATTGGAACACAGTTCCTCTCACCAACCAAAGGTTGCGATTCCTTATCCAATCCAAACCGAAAAACACTTAGCAGCTCGTATCATACGAGGCCTCGATTCCTCGTAACTTATTCCACATTTATTCGTTTGTCTGTTCCCACATGAGATCTACTTCAATTGACATCATTCCCCTTTTCAACTGTTCTTTGCTTCCATTCACCAAAAAAAAAGGGGGGGGGAAGAGAAAGACAGAGAGGGACTTCAGCAATTTGTCCCATGCCGTTCCCCGTTCTCATCCAACGGAACACATTCCACACGTTCACTGGTCCCGCCTCCGTCTGCGCAACCCTGCACAGTTCTGCCACCAGAGGTCTCTTGTCTCCTCCTTCCAATACAAATCGCTTCGCACGTAACGGTTTTGCCAGCTAAGATGTCGTACACATCCTCGTCCGAAGATCCGATCCCACCAGTGGAAGTTTCGAAAGCCAACGTTCCTTCTCCTAAAGCCTGCTCTTGTTTGGGATTTTCTGGCCCTACACCGTCCTCACAAAAAATGCCGTATCTGCCTTATCTCCCCGAATCGCTGGTCTGAAATTCGCCGCCGTCAGCTAGAGTCAAAGAAGCGTTCCATCCGAGCGGCCCGTCAATGTAAAGAACAACGGTCTCTCAAGGCACTGGCCAAACCGGATGATCCACCACAAACACTGACAACTCCCACCAAGCGTCCGGCCTCAGTGCCTCTTCCGCCAAAATCCCTGCCGTTCCCAGAACATCCGGATTGCGTCCCAAGGCACGCATTAAAACCGCATGCTCTCCCTTGGCCCCACCTAAAACTCCCATCTCTACATGTCAAGCCCTCGATTCCAACGTCGACTTGCACTTCTTCTCTGGCTGCCACTACTCCTCGAGATCCAACACCGTTCCCTGCAGCCATGTTCCAGGCCTTTTCTCCTTGCAAGAGGCCTTCCCCCGCTGGGTCTGCTCCGTTCCCTTCGGCATTGAAATCCGTACCGCCCTACTTAAAGGCATCCACCTGTCCGCACGGGAACTAGAAAATTTCGACTTCATCATGAAATTCCTTCTAGACTACATCGATGGGTTCGTCAAGGAACTGGGTTCGCTCTGCTCACTCCGCGTTACCTGCATTACAAGAAGCCGCTGCATCTTCTACCACCCTGCAATCGGACAACGCTTTCCTCCGTGCTTCTAATGAAGCCTTTTCAAACGAACTCGAAACTCTCCAACGACGGTACCGCTCTCAATGCATCAGTTATGTGCTACTTCGCGCCCGCCATGCCTTGCTGTCACCTATTCCTTCATCCCCACCATGGCGGGCATACTAGTGTGCTCGGTCTCGACCACGACGATCAAGGCACACTCATCTGATCCTTCTCAAACTCCAGCTTCGTCCCCATCTCCATCCATCATTACTCTGCTCGAAGACGTCTCCGTTACCCTCCCCTTACTGGGATCCGTCCGTTACGGCCCGAACGTCCCATACTCCGGACGGCGGTCCTCCTGTCTCACCATCTTCCCACAGATCTTAAATTGCCATGACACGTTCCTCTCATCAGAAACAGTGTTCTCTGCCCTATTCTGTGCCTCAAATTTCGTCGTCACTCAACAACGTTCCTCCACGTTCCTACACACGAACTGTTTCTGGAGTCTGTCGAATGGATGAGAAATTTCCTCTACCCTGACGACTGGACAAGAAACCCTACATCGTCATCCCTGCACGTTAAGCGTTTTTGGCACCATTGCCTGATTTCCTATCTTGTACCCCACAGTGTTAAGATTCCTGTTTGCGGTCCCCTTACTTAAGCCTTCCCCATTTCTAACCAATATTTATTTCTTTGCGTTCCCTCACCGTACCAACCCTGCCTCACTGCGGAACCTCATCGTTCCGTCCGCACTATAGATCATTCAGCTTCCACCGGTTCCGTAACCCAGTGTAATTGCCTGAGGGTTCTTCAGGAATAACTTCACCAAAGAGTCGTTCTTGGAGCGCTGACTTGTATATAAGGGAAAACTGAGCGAACCTATCCCACCTCCAGGTGACAAAGTCCGCTAATAAAAACAGGTAATGTAAATTCTCACTAGAATTTCCTTTTAAACCTAATTTAAATCAACTTTAATTTTTACAAATTCAGCCACTTGCTAAACCTCTTACAAATTATTTCACCACAGAATGCAAAAAGACTAAAATTGCGGGGCCTGCACCTGCTTAACTTTAGTTTTTATTGCCTAACCGAAAATGGGGATAGACCGATATTAATATCGGTATTTTTTGTGTATCGGTTTCGGATCTGTATCGGTGTTTATTTACCGATATTTTAGCCGATACGACCAACTTCCGTGTACGCTGGCTACTCCACCTAGCTTGTGAGAAACCTTTCCTGCATAGCATCACTTGTATCCCATGACGTCATCCGCACAGCAGCTTAGTGAATTCAACGTGCATGCAGCGCCAGAATCAGGGCAGGGCTTCTTGGGATTAGGCCTCTCTGCAGTGTACTCTGGGGTTTTTTTTACAGTCGAAGGTACACTTGCGGATCTGCCACCACTAGAGAAAAAAAAATTAGAGATTTAATTTTCTTGCACACCAGTTTCATAATGGTGAAGTATGCGTTTGCTTTCTGACCCATTGACTTTTTTTTTAAAATCGGTATCGGTATATCTGTATCGGTGTATCGGATCGGCGTGTGAGGGGAAAATCGGTATCGGATCGGTATTTTTCTGTATCGGTCGATCCCTAACCGAAAATATACGTTACCTGTAGTCCCACCCAGAACCTATCAATTGAGGGGAGGCCTGGGTGGGACTAC
>JAHWFP010095346.1:0-19991 GCA_023313725.1 Lithobius niger | reverse complement strand
AGGTCTCAACTAGCACAGGCAGAGATTGAACAACAAAAGGAAAAAAATCATTTAAAAAAATCTACAAACCAAAACTATTTTCTCCAAACGGTTTTCAAAAGATCGACATACGTGCCATTAAGTGTGAAAATTTCGTATTTGTGGGGCTGTAAAACTTTATTCCCTGAATCATTTTGCACATGCTCCCGAGTTTGTTTACATAATGCACTAGCATGTGCTCAAACTCTGTTTGGTGCCGATTTCATGATTTTAAGTTTAAGTATTTAATGGCTATTTTGTCCCTCTCCAGTTGGTTTATGTAAATTTGTAATGTTTTATTCACTGAAAAAAAATATGGCTTGACTGACAGGTGAAAAAACTTTATTCCCCATTGATTTATTTTCCGGATAAATCCAACACTGTACCGAAGCTGCCTACTCTCGGAAGAAAAATGAGTAAATAACGATTTCATAATTCCCACAATAATTGTGTTAAACATATGAAACCAATATGGGAGTGGAGTACTTATCTGAAGGTACTTATCTGATACTAAATTTAAGGTCTTAGGACCATCGGTTGATTCGTTACTAACTATCAAAATAACAGGAAACTAACTCTCAAAATAGCAGGAATTGGGCCATTTCTAGCAACAATTTAGCATTTCAAAGATAAAATCGAAAAGCTTCTAAACAACTGCCCATCAAGGGCACATCAGGGATGCACATCATGGGTAACTGGAAACAAACAGCTATTATAGCAAGTTCAAAACACAGCTTAGGGGGTCGGAGGTGGCTTACCCCCTCCTCCCCCGCCAAAAAAATAGCATAAAATGGCATATAAATCGTTCAGTTTTCATGAAAGGCATGAACGTTAGTATAAATGAAGATGAAGAATAACTGAAACAAATAGGTTTGGTAACAGGGACAAACCCCCTTCTCCTCTAAGGAGGAATTTGGGTTCACCCCCCCAAAAAAAAAAAATTGTGTTCACTTTGCTGTGAAAATCACGAAGGATGGTATGAATGCATAAGAAGCTAACTGCAAACAAATACTTATGGTAGCAAGTTCAACCCCACTGTGTGGGGGGGGGGGGGGGGTCGTGTACCCCCCCCCCCCCAATAGCATTAACTCAGGTTAGGGGAGTGAATGTAACACCCTTTTCTCTATACTGTTAGTGTCTGGTTTGTGGCGTTAACCACGAACAGCTTAAAGAAAACTGAAGTAATTTTTTAAAATCTTGCTTTCAGAGGGTAGGGAGGACTCTTTGTAACTCTCCCTTACCTCCACCCCCTAACACAATGTTAGTCTCTGGTTTATTGCTTATACACATAATTCCTTGGTTTAGCCTTTTTTTTTTAGATCCTACATAAAATAATATTTTAGGCTTGTTGGGGAAGGGGAAGGCTAGTGGCGTGGACCCATTTATAATCTCCCCACTATCCGCTTCCCTGCAATGTCAGTAGCTGGTTTGTGGTATTTAAAGTAATTTTTAAATGTTATTCTTTTGTTTGTTGCTTTAAAGCACTCGTTTCCCTTACCTCACATCGACAAACACTTCTCAATATCTATAATTTAACAACAGTTTCCGAAATGCCTATAAATTAAATAAACATTCCCTATTTCACTTTGTTCTTTCTCTACAAACCACTTACATGATTCAATGCCATTTTTTGTCCATAATAATTCTTCCACCCTCAGTAGCCACCAAACAAGTGGCTTTCCTGAACCAGCACCAAGTTGCAGGACGAAAAATTAATCATATGCACACAATTGTTGACAACCCTCCTCCTCTTGTTCAAACAGCTCTTCATCATTGTAGTTTCGCAAATTAAATGGCGTCCAAACATGTCACATGACCTTAGCAGCCAGCGACACACAGATGAGTTTATGTGACACATGGTGTTCACCAACCAAGAAGCTAAATTTCGTCCTTCATATTTGTTGGAATAGTTCATTTGTCATAGCACTTATCACACCGAGGCAAAGAAAATGGAATCCATAGGATTGAGTTATCCATTGGGATCTTTACATTCAGTTGCAGGGAAGGTGGGCAGTTTAAATATACAAGGTTGCCAGCACTTGGCTGGGGTCCCATTTTTGCATGACGGAAAAAATTGAATTTATCACATATGTTTAGCATTCCACAAAAATAGCAAACAAATTATTACTTCCAAATATTGAAGAAGGTTTTTATTTTCTTTTGTGCTTAGGGCAATCACAGCCTTTAGGAGAAAAAAAAAACTAGATAAGAATAATTTCTGTCGATAGAAGAATTTATTTTACGACTGGGGCAAACAAGTCAAATTCGTAAAAAAAAAAGAAAGTTTTTCTGGTAACTTCAAGTAGAGCTCTTAAGTATAGAGCTAATTTTTTTAGTCCTCGTTGGGGGCAGGGGGTTAGGGTCCACATCCCCAAACCAAATAATACATTACTTTTAAACATTGGCTTTATAACATGCACAGCCATCATTTTGAGAAGTTTTACTTTTGCTTGAACAAAAACTGTCTTACCTCCATGGGACCCTAAGGAGGGTGTGGGTGGGTGGGAAGGTAGGGCACACTGCTCCAAACCAAATAATAAGGCTTTTTTATAACCGACTTCATGACATACACGGCCATCGTTTTGTTTGTTGATATTTGCCAAGTGGGTATTAAAGGTCATGTGCCCAACGGTTTTTTTTAAGTTACTACTGGGTCAAACAACCTTAAAATTAAAATCTAAATTTATTTATTAGGTCACTGGATCACTTTGGGTCGCATGGGTCACTATTTCCGATTGAGCCACTGGATGATGGGTCAGTATGCTAGACTAATATATTGACTTACTCACCCAGAGACCCACTGACCCTGTGACCCAATGTGATTCACTGACCCAGACTTAGCCAACCTTATTCAGTGTAAAACCATTAACTAAGTGTTTTTCTTAAATAAAGAAACAATCACAAGGCGAAGTAGTTAGTTCTGTTTCTGAGTAACACTAATTAATGGAAAAGCTTGCATTACCATTCAAATTAAAAACATTAAAACTAAAAATAATAAATGTTAACAACAATGAATTTTCCTTTACTATCGGTATGAAATATTGACTTAATTTGTTACACGAAAACAGAAAAGCACTTGAGTTAAAGATATGCACACAAAAACTGTCTGCCTTGTGTTAGTTTCCCTCACTGTTTTAACTCTCCCCTTTTCTTCAAAATTCTTGGGGAGATGCTCCTTAGATTTATCGTAAAAGCCTGGATGAATTAAAAACTGAACTGCAACGAATGACAAAATAATCATTCATTTACGTTGCCGTCGATTGCGTAAGAATAAAGGGATGCACGTCAGATGATGGTTACACAACAATACGAATTTCTACGAGCTAACGGGATTTATGTTCTTTCTTTCGTTATTCCTACTTGATCCTAGCTTTTCTACAAACCACCTACTAATTTAGCCTAACTTACGTTAACAACCAAACAAATAAAATGCTTAGCAGACGGATGTTTTAGTAACAATGAACTTCCGGGATTTCTGCATGACAAAATGTGAACGAAGACATTCTCAATTTGGCTGATGTAACGGGCAATTATTTATAAACATATAATTCTTAAAGAAAAAAGGTACAGGTACATGTAAGACTCATATAACAGTCCTAAGTTTCATGTGTCCATCTATTAACCTCGGGTATAGAGCAACTGAATGGGATATGCTGATTGAGTGAGCGAAGAGCGCAAATCGGTGTTTATTCAGCAGTGTGCGCAAAAATGGGATTGAAGGAAGTTAAAAAGGTGAAGAATGGATATACAAGAAACCAAACCATGTCAATTTGGCTGATTTAACGGCTAATAGCGCAATGGCAAATGTAAAAATTATCAATGAGAAAATTTATATACATGAAAATTCCTTCGGGGAAAAAGGTAGAGATGAAGATAAGACGGTGTGTCATTTTGTACGTTCACAGTCCTATGAAAAGTATGATATCTGTCTGGCAGATTTCCTTGCTGAGGCTGTTGCCCTTGCTGTCTCTTTCCCCTTCTCCGGGACTAATTTCCTTTATTCCTGGCGTCGTGGGGCGGTCGTGTGTCGTCCCTCCTTCAATATCCACCTCAAACCAAAACTGGTGTAAGAGAGAAGCCACCAAGCTTACAAAAAGGGTGGGCCTTTGAAGATAGTGATATCATTCAACCAGACAAAGGCCGCCAAGGTTAAGCCTATTAGCCAAGTTGATCGCACCGAATAAAATTTTGGACGTAAAGGGAAAACTTGAAAATTGTTACCGCTAGTAGCAATGTTCTAGTTTTCATTTAACTTTCGAACTATTAGTCGGTGCAATTAACTTAGCTAATAGGATTAACCTTGGCGCCTTTGCCTGGTTGAATTATATCACTACCTTTAAAAGCCGACCCTTTTTGGAAATACTACATAACTAGTAACTAGTAACTTTTGTCCCATGTTAAATTCCGTAAACTCATTGGTCATGGCTAGTAACAAATTTGGGAGGCCTACAAAGCAGAACGCTTAATACGAATGCATGGTGATCTGAACATTGTCCTTTTGTTGGTTTGGGACTTGTATGGGTCAGTACAAATGCGTGGGAGAGTTTTGAAATTCGCATCCAAGGAATTTAAATTTCGTTTCTTTTCCATGCTGCAACCAAATATTGCAAGCAATAATGGCTTGGACAATCAACCCTGCACCTTAGATTTATTGTTACAGCCTGGACGAACTAAAAGCTAAATAGTACGGCAGTTTAGCATGAAAATGTGGACACACCGGACAAAATCACCAAATTTTTTCCAGGTACTAGTTAGGTACTTGGCTTTTAATTTTTGATAGGACCCAACTCCTCCGTCGGTCATCTTGAATTTCATAGTGGCCATTTTGAAATACAGGTATATTATCAATATCTCGGCTTCTAATTCACTTAGAACCACCAACTTGTTGCCTTAGTATAGATATTTGGGGTCAGAGAATACAATCACACAACGTTTAAAAGTATCAGACTATGTATTTATTTACTAATATAATTATGTCTTGCGTCGGCCATCTTGGATATCATATCTTATCAATTTCTGGGCTTCTAAATCACTTAGGACCACAAACTTGGTGTCTAAGTATACATATTTGGGGCCAGGGAATACAACTACCCAACTTTTATATGTATCTGACTACATATTTATCCATAATATATGTATCAATTACAAACTATTCACCAATTCGTGTAAATGGTATTATGACATCGTATATGTAAGATGTTGAAGTATATGAAGGATTCCCTTTATATGTCAATATAGATGAATATTTTGCGTATACAAAAAGCAACACAAATCTTCTAATCTGCACACAAAGTCATCAGGTGATTGAACTTGCCAATGAAGATCACCACTGGGTCCAAGTCATCGTATGAACCAAAGTTACAACAGCCATTCAAAAATGCATCCTGTAAGTCAATAATCAATCTGGTGTCCGTTTCCTCATGGCAACATGACAGCATGGACCTATCTGTTACACGGAAATAACTTCGGCATCACAAGTAACGACATTTGCCAATTTGTTTGAAAGTAATGTAAAAAGTTCCTGTTTGTTGGTGGGACCACTTACTTGGAACCTAGTTCCTTCCTTCACACGTACTCCTAACACCCTTACCTCCCAACATCAGACAAAACAGCTAATTGGTGAACAGTTTGTAATTGGTACATGTGTTAGTGGATAAATATATATAGTCCGATACATTTAAAAGTTGTGTAGTTGTATTCCCTGATCGCAAATATGTATACTTAGACACCAAGTTTGTGGTCCTAAGTAATTTAGAAGCCGAGAAATTGATAAGATATGAAATCCATGATGGCCGACGGAGGACATATATTAGTGAATCTATATATAGTCTGGTCCATTTAAACGTTGTGTAGTTGCATTCTCTGACCCCAAATATGTGTACTAAGAAACCAAGTGTGTGGTTCTAAGTTAATTAGAAGCCGAGATATTGATAATATACCTGTATTTCAAAATGGCCGCTATGAAATCCAAGATGCCGACGGAGGAGTTGGGTCCTATCAAAAATTAAAAGCCAAGTACCTAACTAGTACCTGGAAAAAATTTGGTGCTTTTATCTGGTGTGTCCACATTAACGCGAAATTTGACGTTAAGCTGCCCCACTAGAACTCTAACGAAGGACAAAATAATCTGTCATCTACGTTGCCATGATTTCGTACGAATAAAGGGAGACACGTTGTTGTTGAATTTGAGTTTATTACTAGAGCCTAAAAAGACTACAGAAACCCAGAGCTCTATCTAAGGACCTAAAAATAATTAAACCTAACAAAAGATATACATGAATAACCACAAGCAATCAACCTCCTAAACAAAACCGCCGGTTCACGGAACCACACAAAAACGTTTTGAAAATCCCAAAATTCTGCCTGTTAGATGATGGTTACATGTTGATTCGCAAAAAGGAAGGCACACATTGTAACGAAGTTAATGTTGACCTTCGCAATAAGGTTGGAATTGCTCACTCAATCTGCAAAAGGAAAAAAAGTAAATGTAAGAGAAAGGTGCAGAGGGAAAGGTGCAGGGATAAACAAAACAACTGAAGAAGGGGGCTAAGCTGATTGAGTGAGCAATTCCATCTTCATTGCGCAAACGAGGTTTATGCAAATAACCCCAAAAAAGAAATGCATTGCGGCCCGATGTTTTAGTTGCAGTAAACTTCAGGGATTTCTGCATGAAAAACGTGAACGAAGAAAGCAAACGAAAGAATTCTCTATTCGGCTGATTTGGAGGTAAATTATAATGATGAAATTACTCAAGAAAAAAGGTATAAGGATGCGTTGAGTGAGTTGGCAATTCCAACTTCATTGCGTAGATAAACATTAACCTCGGGAGGAGCTACTGAAGGGGGATGCGCTGATTGAGCCAGCGAAGCGAACGAAAATTGGCATCTGTGAGCCATTGCACATAAAAATGAGATTGAAGAAGCTTAAGCATGTGAAGCATGGACATACCATAAACAAAACCGGGTCAGTTTGGCTGACGTAACGGCTAATAGGGCAACAGAAAAATTGAAAATTGTCAATGTGCAATTTATAGACATAAAATTCTTCCAGCAAAAAAAGGTAGAGGTGAGGTTGAGATGATGCGACCTGTTAACGTTAAAAGCCCTGTGAAAGTTTTGATATTCACCCAAAACCAAAAGAAGCCACTAAGTTTCCAAAAAGTTCGGCCTTTGAAGGTAGTGATATCATTCAACCAGGGAAAGGCCGCCAAGGTTAATCCTTTTAGGCAAGTTAATCGCACCGAATAATACTTTGGACGTTAAATGAAAACTTGAAGATTGCTACTGCAAGTAACAATGTTCTAAATTTCATTTAGCTTTCGAGCTAATTGTCGGTGCCATTAACTTGGCTAACAGGATTAACCTTGGCGGCCTTACCCTGGTTTAATGATATCACTGCCTTTTTTGGAAACTTGGTGGCTTCTTATACCAGTTTTGGTTTTGGGTGGATCTAGACACACGACATGCAATTGTTAAAATATTGATTGTTGATGGTAAAGAGGTGGCCTTACTAGTCTGTAGTTTTGCTTGGGGTATGTGGCCTCGGGTCCCGTAATAAATTTTGATCCGGCCTTACTAGCAGACATGTGTCTGTTAACTGTAAACAACTAAATGCATATTTTGTCACGTTGAGGATAAACCGCAATGCGACCGAAATTCGTCAAATTGTGGAAAATGTAATGGAAGGTGCAGGGATACAGAAAAACTAACAGTTAAGGGATGATTGCTCACCATTCATATAGAGAGAAAGATCCATCAACGTTGTTTTTATAATACTGTCTAACTAGTTAGTCAGCAGTTCCCCATGTTAAACCCCATAGACTTATTGCTCACGGCTAACACGAATGCATGGTGATCTGATCATTGTAGTTTTGTTAGTTTGGGGCTTGTAGGGGTCAGGACAAATGCGTGGGAAGGTTTTGAAACTCGCAACAGAGGAATTTAAATTTCGTTCCTTTTCCCATGTTGCAATCAAAGAGTTCAAGCAACAATGGCTTGGACAATCAACCATGGTCCGTTGATTTATTGTAGAAGCATGGACGACTTAAAAGTTGAACTGCGACGTTGCAGGCGGGCAGCACAACCGTCTCTTGTCCGGGAGGCCCAGGATCGATCCTGGCCTCAGCCACCCCCTGGCAATTTCGGGTCGAGAAGTGCTCAGTGGTACGTCGTGCTCATGTCGATTGTGGCATGTCAAAGATCCTGGGTTTTCTGCGATAGCTAAATTGTCTCTTTCAACGTCGTGGGGCAGATAACCCAGTTGGGTTCGTGCTCCCTAAAAGAAACCAACAACAACGTTGCCTCATTGGAGTGCCACTCCGGCTGGCAAGCTGGCAGTCTTCTGGCCTTTCTATTCATTTTATTTCGTGTATTTTTTTTTTATCTTATTGAATTGCTTTTTTCTTATTTCGTTTTGAACATTAAGTCTGTGTATGGCTGTGTATGTCTGCAATAACAAATATGCCATTGCAGCAGGCCATGCAAAGAAGCACCAAACCCCTAGGATAAAGGCTGTATTAGGGATACTTCCACAACGCTCAGCAAACATCAAATTGACGAGCTTTGTTGCACTAGATTGGTGTTTCCATCTCATAACTGCTAAGAAAAAAATGGATTTCATCAATTTGGACTAAAAACAACTAATAACTATCCCAAAACAAAGCTTGTAAGGATTCCAGCCAAGCTTTTAGGCCGTGTGAAGTCGTGATATCAAACGCCAAGCTCTTTCGCCAAGCTAATCCCACCGACTAAGATTTCATACGTTAAATGAAATAATTGAAAATTGCACTGTAGGGAATTTTCATATATTTCATTTAACCTTCGAACTATTATTACTCGGTGGGATTAGCTTGGCGAAAGAGCTAGGCGTTTGATATCACGACTTCACACGGCCGAAAAGCTTGGCGGGAATCCTAAACAAGTTTTGTTTAGGAATATGTTTAGGAATAGATAAACAATTACTGGTACCCTTTGTAGCAACCAGAGATGGATGGTTGTTTATTAGTCTCCTTACTATAGCTTCATTTCTTCTCTTTGACAACGTGGCTGGCGTTGGAAGCGCACAACGAAAGACTTTAAAAAAGAAGTGTAGAGTTCCCAGGACTCTTCATCAGTGATCACACAATTATTTCTGTGCCCCTTCAAACGTGAACAATACGCTCCAATACACTACTCTCGAAACACCACGGAAATAAATCACTCAAGTAGAGGTAGCAACTTCCGGTTCCTGCGAATTCTAGTTGGCATAACTTTGTAAATCATCGATCGAATATTGTTGCGAATTAGGCTTCGGTACGCAATGCTTTTAGTGGCAAAGAACTCTTAAAACAGCAAATATTGGCCCATAAATCAAAGATTTGAATGCTGAGGGTGTTTAACGATGATACCAAACAAATATCGCCATGGCAACGCGAGTCCTCGGTCGTCAACCCATAATGTTGTTTTTCTCACCCCTAGGTTTGTGTCGTGCAAAAACATCATTACGCAGGCTTTTTTTTATCAACGGCATAAACCTTAAAATTGAGTGACCATAACATCCAGATTCGTTGCGTTGAGAGTGGTTCTTCTGAAACAGTGGACTTTCAGAGTTGAGGACGAAAGGTCTAAATAACACAAGTCTTCTGTGCTCTGCGCTTCGTCGGGGTTGTTGCAGTACCAACACAATGGCAGTTCATCCTGTACTGATAGCATTCGGAGTCATCACTTTTGCAGTATCAACAGGTAAGGTGTAGCACGTGTTAGTACGGTCCTGCACTGTACGCAATGATTAGCGAGTATGCACGGGTAAGAACTCTCGGTGGAGTCTGGAAGTGGTGACACAGCCATTGAACAACCTTTTAGATGAGTTCCCAACCTCATGTTATTCGCCAGTTCTCATTACAGAATGCTCGCTAATAGTTGTTGGTAGTCTGAGGCCAAGTGGCAGATTTGTTGCTAACGGTAAGATGTCTTTTTGCACCTGAGGCACACCACTTTGTCCAAGTTTCTACAATGTCCTTTGTTCCAATTTAAGGGTCAAAGGGTTTTAGTGAGCGTTAACCTCACCCGGTCATCTGTCCGACGAGCCCTAAGGCCCAATTTAAGATGTACTCCGTAACAATACTCGACGACCTTAGGCATTCCAACGGATTTTCAAAACGTCAGGTCCAAATTAGGTTCAGTTGGATTCGAAAAGACTTTCAATATGGTCCAGTTGACCTGACCATGACACAGATCTAGAGCTCTGCAAGACGCAAAACTGGTGTCCACTTTTGGTACTTTCTGGCACATAATCTGAGAATTAATTTTCTTTGTAACTACCAGTTGTTTGCGCTAGTCGACGCAGACGTCTCAGTTTCTTAACAACTTGGGAGCTACTAAAAAAATCGACTAAGAAGCCAAACATACTTGCAATATTCTTCGAATGGACAACAATAATATTTAAGCTATTCAATACATTAAGAATGCGGGATAGATTTTTTATCATTCATGTCTTTACTTGTGGAGTTTTTGCTAGGAGTTTTGCTTGGTAGATTTTATTAATTAAGTATTAAACTCTGTGTTCAAGTAAGCAGCTTATCATATTTTAAATAATTAATTGACACTTTACTTAAAAGGAAACGATTATTTTCATAATCCTGGTATTAAATCTTCGTTGTCAATCTAACCATGTAATCACTGGTTTGTATTTTTCTACTTTACGACATAAGCCATCATGGGCCAAGACTGTACGTCAGAAGGATGTCTTCTTCTGACCACAAAGAATGTTGCATTCCGGACGTCCACATGTTTTCTGGACGTTTCCAATTGACATTTGGGACCACTGATGAATGTCCATTGGATGCCGAGCGTTGTATGGGCTGAAAATGTTGCAACTCAACATTGGACGTAGGCTAATTCCAGTGTAAACGCTTCTATATCTAAATTATTAGTCACATTTGACACTCAAAATAGTGGCGGTGGACTCAGATGCAGCATGTACACCACCACCCCTCACTCCACCTCCTCCTGAAAAACTTTCTCTAAAGACAAAAAAATATATATATAAAGTATTTAAAAAAACACACATTGTATAATGTCTCAAATGGCACCTCATACAGGGAGGTTAAATCAAAGGCAGGTAAAATGCATATGATGGCTTGTCTACCTGCATGATGCTGACCTACGTAAATGTCTTGCGTGATTTGCCCTCCGAGGAAGAACTCGTGAGGGAAAATTTGGAATTTTATTAAATGTCTATTAAGGATACCCGAGTCTGTCGATCAGTTCTTTTATAGCGATTTTGAAATAAAAGATTTGTTTTATCACCTCTGAAATAAAAGACTGACTGCTATACCGAAGCGCCCTGTGGAGTTTCGTGCTCATGTCGATTGTGGCATGTAAAATAACTATAGGAATTTCCGATGGGATTTACCTAGCAAAAATTGTCCTTCTCTCCTTCTGGCGCCATGTCTAATACTGGGTGCGCATAAAAAGCTAAAGCTAAAGTTACACAGAAGCAACTTTCTCATTTTCATCACTTCAACATTCTTCGGTTCTTCTGCCTATTTCCTTCCACCTAAGTAATGATTTTTACTTCTCATCCTACCAAAAAAGTTATGTTTTTTTTTCTTTTGATATCAAAATTTTGAATCTTTCGGAAGATACCTTCAAATCACTTGTTAATTACTGTTATTTTCAGACCGACGATTGAGTTGCCACAACTGTTCTAACTTCCGCAGTTATCAGTTGAAAAATAACAGTTGCCAATTAATTCGCAGTCTCAGTGTTCGTTTTTAAGTATCCTTCCCCAAAACTGAAAACCCTGCATCACAAGAAATGCTGTAATTTCTCAGCTCCTATTTGAATGAATGAAAGTAAAATGACTAAGGACTAAATAAATACGGATCAAACCTATTTCTTTTACCATGACTGTCGTTTGATGCAAATGTCACACTGCCCGAGTGGCGAATTACGCCCTCTATCTTTGGAACCAAATTAGGAAGACCGTCACTCAGCCTGATACGACCTAAAAAGAGAACGGTCATAGGCAACATTTACAGGACATTCCTCTCAAGCGCTATTTTTCTCGATCCTCCATATCAAGTACGGCCCCAAAGTTTTATTTACTCACCGTTAGTCAATCCCTAGCTAAAAATCCGTTTTAAAATGTGGCGTCTAGGAGATTCTCTGTTGAGTATTGGTTAACTTTATTTACTGCCTCCCGCACGTATATGATCCTTTGCGAGCCTACAATAACCATGACGTTTCATTGTTTCCGGTTGTGACGACACAGTTTTTGCGTCAATGCTGTCACGTGACCCGCTATTTGTCTGCCAGGCCAGACGTTGACGTGTTCACAAGAAGACTAGGGCGGAAGTGACGTTGTAGTGTTACTACGCTGAATCTCGCAACGGGAACGCGCGGACACACGACTGGGCGTGGCTGTTATAAGGCAGGCCCGGGATGTTGCTTTAACACGCACAAATGTACAGTCACAGTCATAAAAAACGCCTCTCTTATACGGAGAATCATTGCAACAATTGTCCTAAAGAGCAACAATGATTCCAAAGATTCATTGTTACGATGTTCGGCTAAGCAGATTTGCATTCGATACGGGTTCTATTGTTCTAAAGCAGTATTTCTCTATAGATACTCTAGAATTTATAGTAAATAAAGTACGTATAAGTAAATTCAATTTTATTGTTAACTTTAACCTAGTTTAGAACTTTAATAATATTTAAAAACTGCTTCAAACTTTTAATTTGATCTATTTTAAAATTCCTATGAAAAACTTAATCTGAATTTTGGGTTTGGAAATTCAAGGTTTTGAGGGGGGGGGGGGAGAAAAAGCAGGGACAATAAAAATCTGAAGCATTTAACTCTTTTCTACAATCCCAAATATTTGTTTACCTCTCCTTCCAGTTCCAGGCTTACATTTCTGAATCGTGTGTGACAACTAGGTAAAATCGTCGGAAGAATATTAATTTTGAAAGTGACTAACTTAATTTTTAGTCTTCTGTACAGCCGAAACGTCTGGGAAGAATATAGCAACGACTTTGTCTGTCCGTCCATTGACTTCTTCAGTGGTAGTCAAGTGGACTTTAAGCAAGTGGCTGCAGCGAATTCCTAGTCGCAACTGATCTTCTGTTAACGCCAGTCCATCATGATATCCTCTATCATACATTCAAAAGCATTCTCTATTACACTATAATCTAAATGTGGTAACCATCACAATTGCCGGTTTAAAATATCCTAGCTTTTAGGCATTGTTTTAGATTTTAGGCGTAATTGTCAGCTTTTAGTCCTAATTTTTACCGGCCGTTTTAATTTCGTAAATAGCAGCTAATAGAGAATTGGGTTCGAAGTAGGCCGATGCATCCATGCAACATGGTGTTGAGACTATTTTACATAAAGCTAATGTGTATCGTTAACGAAATCCTTTTTTTTTTGCAGCTGCGTGTCTTCCTGTTAAATGCGACGATCAAATGTTATTATTTCATTGAGTTACTTCGACAAAGCCAGTTATCTATAAGGAAGCAACGATGTTTTAATTCGCTGTGTTTTTTCTAAAGTCCATTTGACCACCATTAAAATAGGTGAAGGACGGAAAGACAAAGTTGTTGCCGTAGTCTTCTCTGCCGTTTCTGCTGTAAAGAAGTCTAAAAGCATGGCAAATTAAAACATCGTTAATTCCTTATAGATAATAGGCTTTATCAAGCTCAAAACCGGACTGGCTTTAGGAAGCCAAAAACAGAAAGTCTGTCTAGAGATCTCTATAGGTGAGAGAAGCTTGATTTTAAGATGATAGGTTTTTTCGACTTAAGTCAATAAAATAATAACATTTGATAGCCTCATTTAACCACAACAGGAAGACACTCAACATTAATAAAAAAAAGGATTTCGTTAATGACACACATCAGATTCATTTAACATACTCTCGACACCATGTTGAGACCAATTCTCAAAATGAATAGACCAACTCTTAAGCCCAATTCTCTGTTCGCTGCAACTTACGAAATTAAAACGGCAGATAAAAAAAATCAGGCCTAAAAGCTGAACGTTGGGCCTAAAATTACGTTGCAGAATCTCGACACTGTGTTGCATAAATGATAGGCATACTCTCGAACCCAATTTTCAGTTATCTACTATTTAACAAATTAAAACGACAGGTAAACACTAGACGAAAAAGCTGACAATTTTACCTAAATCTAAAAATATCCCAAAAGCTAAGGTATTTTTTCACCAGCAATTGGTATGGTTACTATTTTTAGATAATATAATAGAGTTGTTGTTGCCGTGTTTGACAGAGGTGTGCGCCTCAACATTTTCATTGAAAACTAGTGGCGGAAGCGAACAGAAGGCCGGTTTTGATTAGGCAGTCGCTGCAGCCGCTTGTTGGGTGAGGTGCCCCTTCTAGATCGACCGCGTTGTCCGTGTATGCCTTTGGCCGGCTCTATTAAAACTGAAATATCGAAGATTTCATGTCGTAGGCTACGCCTTAACAATAACTGTATGTCGTAATATAAAACTGATAACTTCGACATCCAACATGGCGGTTCGTGGTGATGTGCCCAGCCAGCCGTGGGTTTTAATGTGTCTTTAATCATGTATTGTGATCAAGACAAACATTTTTATTAGTTAGTCGAAAATTAAATCGTGTACCATTTGATGCCATTGTGGTTTTTTCGTCACCGTCAGGAGTGTAAAATTTTCTAAGTGATAACTTCGAATTTATTTTGTGAATTAATATAGTTTTAGTAATACTTTTAAAAGTATTACTAAATTACTGTATTACTGTACGTAATGAAATTATTAGTTGATATTTTTAAATCGATTACAACATAAATTTACCGTTACAGCAATAAATATGAATAATCTTGGTAACGATTTTAACAAGCCCTTGCACTTTTCAATACGGTCAAGGCGTTAAAACGTCATGCTCCATGCCTCCAGTCTATCGTGGAGTGAAATAGTATAAAGAGACGGTTGGGAAGGGGGATGAGCAACAGTCCCTAATACAACGTTTATGCAAGTAAGACCAGAAAATCAAAATTTACACTTATTTTACAAATCGACGTTTGCCCTCATTTTACCCTATTTTACCCTAAAACACGTCCACGTGTTAAATGGACCAGGGTGGCGTTCAAAACCTAGTATCAAAATTCCGTGATTTTTCCCTGAATTTTCCCGGTTTTTCCAGGTAGGACGTCACCCTGTGGAAGAGGCTGATCAAGAAGGTTCTCCTGAGTCAACATCTTAAATTAGGCATTTAAATACTCTTACGAAAACGTTATTTTTCTGTAATACTATGTAGATTTATTCATGCCCTCCAGTTATTACTTCCAAACAAACGAACACAGGCCTGTCGTAGTAGCATTGTTTCTTTTATTAAAATTATTTATTTATTATTTATTTCTTTGGACAGATTATCAATTTTTGTTCAGAATTTTCGAGATATTTTTTTTTTTGTAAAGACGCTTTTACAAAACTCTAAAAGAGGATCAATGAAGCACTGAAACAGGGGTTTGTTTGTCAACTTTCCTCCAAAATGCTTTTTTTTTTAATAACTTTGGGTTACAAGTTTATAGCTGTTTAAATAGAACAGACATTATCCCAAATTCAACAATATAACAATGTGATGATCTTTGTTCTGCGTCGAAATGATAGCACGCACAGAAGTATTGTTGTCGTTCTAGTTTGTTAAAGGCAACAATTAGAACGTAAACCCCGATAAAGCGAAAAACGGCGATTTTTTTACTGTGACTGTACATACAAGTGTACGCTTTCTTACTGATTACCAATGGAAGGATGCGTGTCGGCATACCTCCATCAACTGAACGAAAGGAAGTGTGGAATCAAGTAATTATGTGACAGAAAGCTATATGGTTTCAATTAATATATTAATGTATTAATTATTATATTAATTATTATTGACCTTTCTTATTCATGTTATGACAGATCACTGTTGCGTGTACCACCAATGGGGATCGTCATAACAAACCCTGTTCACTCGCTTCGAATAAAAAAATGTTGAACACGCGAGAAATGCGTCCAACCGATTGTTCTGGTAGGCTTGATTCCCTAAATCCTGTCTTTTTTTTAACTGTAGGCTAACTTCGCACACTTTCATGTAATATGGTACATCATTGTGATGGTAAATCCTTGAAATCGTTTAACACGCTACGGGGGTCGTAAGTAAGTAACGATTTGGGGACTTCTTTTAATTTCACAGGCCACTGCTTCGCCTCGGGCCATTGGCGTCTCGAGCTTGATCATGTGACCGCATGCGTTAACGGTCGTGACTAGTTAGCATCACACAATAAAACCAAAAGTAAACAAATTGAATAAATGCCGGCTGATAGGCAAAAATTATGACGTGTATAACCTGGTTAAATCACCCAATCATGCATCCAAACTTATTTGCAATGGCTTAGTCAGATATGATTAATTACGCGATTTCGGTTTTAAGTGGTTCAATGTATTCAGTTACTAAGCTTGTGGAGATAATAAGTGCGTGTTACGGTTTCTCAACACCATTAACACAACTAAGAGAGGAATTATCAAATATTACGCGGCTCCTATTACGAGTTGACTGAATTTCTGTTCAAACTAAGCTGATGCGAAATAAGGCAATAAGTCGTGGTTCAGTCCGCTTGGTGTTTTTAATCATAAATAGAGGAGCATTGATTTGCTCAGGGTCGCCCGACTTTCACGGGCGACACTATGCCTTAGCTCAGGGCCTAATTCGGAATGCCAAGGAAACTAGGGTTACTTAGGATCTGATTGGTAACAGCACTAAAACTGTCAACCCGAATATGAGAAAGAGGGGAAAAACCTTAACAGATAAGAAATGTGACAAAACTAAATCAGTTCAACTGAACAAAGGTTCAAATCCTACAATATCTAAACTAACTGCTGAGTGACCTTCTTGAAGTGAACAAGTGTTATCAATCTACTGGAATTTCTACCTTTAACTTTGGTACTCCTAATGAAATGCGTCGGCGTAACACTCAATCAAGAATCGTGCATCTAAATGAGATGAATCCCACCACATCAAGAAATAGTTTGGAAAGTGACGGAATTTATGGAAATAATGTGGATGACAAGTTTAGTACCACCAAATCACCACGTCCATTGGCTATGAACCAGCCTACCACTGAGGGTTTAAACAAAAATTGTCTGATCATCGGTGATTCGCAGGTGAGACACCTGAGGTTCCCCAAAGTGAATGGTATTTGTTCTAGGACCTGGTGCTTCCCTGGTGCACGTATTGAACAAATTACACCTTCCTACCTAAAGTTTTAAAAAGCAATATTTACGCATCTCATATTGTTCTTTGTGTGGGTACAAACAACATTCATTGGCTTGGATACGCCTGAAGGCCTGGCCGAACGATTAAATTTGATGACGAAGTGTATTAGGGCTGAAAACAAAACCGCCCATATTAGTATTGTTGGTGTCTTACCACAGTGGATAAAAGATGAGGCCTGGTTAGGGCTCAAACCATACTTAGTTAAATGTAATGGGCTTCTTATGGCATTGTGTCAAACCGAAAGTTTTGGCTTCTTGCCACTTTGGGATTTGGTGATGTCACGTAGAAGTATGATTGCTCAAGATGGAATACATTTGTCTGGGGCGGGTAAGGCCTCACTGTTAAATATCATTATGTAGGGCGTGCAAACCAATGACCTGGAAACCAATATGTTGTATTTAAATCAGGGAAAGTGAATTTATCTGATGTGCTTAATGTTTGCTCTCAAGAGGTTTTGGTACATGTAATTAGTGACCATTCTAGTACTATTGAGAATACAGATGATGTCTATGGTGGGGCTAGTGATTGTGACGAGTGTTTGTTTGGAAGTAATATCCAAATCTCAAGCAACATCAGCAGTAACAGATTGCATGGGATCTACGTTTTTGCTTACTCAATGCTAGAAGTCTGAAGTCTAAACTCGCTGAATTTCACCTGTTACTTTCTACTATGAATTACGATATTGTTTTTGTGGTTGAAACCTGGTTGGATGACTCTGTAACGGACTCGTTGTTGGTTGGCAGTTTACCATACTGTGTGCTACGCCGCGATAGGGGCACCTTGGTTGGGGGGGGGGGGGCTGGCCGTCGTGATTAATAAACAGGTTACTTCTGGGGTTTTGGAACCCGCAGGTAACGTCGAGGCAGTTACTGTTGACCTTGGCCCAGATTAGCTGAGACTAATTCTTGGTTACATACCAAATGGGTTATTTGAACCTGATATTGCTAATATGACAAATTTTTTCTTTGAACATATTCCAGTAAAATGCCTAATATCAACGTTGGAGACTTTAATATGTCACATAAATTGGTCTTCTTTAAATGTCTCAAGATCCTGTCAACAACTATTTCTTGATTGTATTTCGGATCTAGGGCTTGAACAGTTGGTTACCGAGCCAACGCGAAATGACAACATTTTGGATCTGGTATTGGTGGATAATGATCGACTGGTCTATGATTTGGAAGTACTGGAGAAATTTAGTACCAGTGATCATAACATGGTATTTTTCAGTGTAAATTTGGAAAAAATTGACAATCTTGGCACAAATAAAATAAATTACGTACGTAATATAAACTTTACCAAACTACAGAGTGATCTTGCCCTGGTAAATTGGCTTGATATTATTGATACAACTATGAATATCGAATCAATGTGGATGACGTTCCATACAAAACTTCAAACCTTGGTAAACAATAACACTTTTCTTAAAAAACGCTGCATAAATGGAATCCAAAAACCGCCAAAGAAAGTGATTCAGCAACTAAATCGAAAAAAAAAGCTATGGAGATGCTATAAAAAAATAAAGGCAACGGGAAACATTATAATGATTATAATAAATGTAGTAAAAAACTCAGAAAACTGGTGAGGGATTTAGAAATCAAAAAAAGAACGGAATGCAATTCTTGATGGTACTACAGCAGCTCTATTTAAGTATCTAAGAAAAAAAACGGGATGTGTTCAACAACTGCCTCCTTTTAAACATAACGGTATTACGATCATTGATGAGTTAAGTAAGGCTAAACTCCTAAATACCATTTTTATTAAAAATTTTTACAAACCATTTAGAAAAAACCATCACTGATATTAGAAAATATTGAACATTTAATTAACATCATTTCACTCTTTTGCTCCCACCGCAATAAGAGAAGTAGATGTCATATCTATTCTTCATAAATTTAAAGGTAGTAATTCTATCAGACCTGACGGTTTTTCAGCTGCATTTTATAAAAGGTTTGTAGTCGAGCTTAGTGTTCCTCTGGCTATGATTTTAAATAAATCTCTATTAAGTGGTGAATTGCCTACCTGTTGGAGAAAAGCTAAAGTTATTCTTATTTTTAAAAAGGGAAATAGTTCCGATCCGTTAAACTACCGACCCATTTCCCTGACATGTATACCATGTAGGATTGTTGAAATGGTGATTAAAGACAAAATAATGGTGTACCTAACTACTTATGGCCTCCTAAGTAAAGATCAGTTCGGTTTCTTACCAGGCAAGTCCACTGTTTTACAATTGTTAGGCTGTCTTGATGACTGGACCACGTCCATGGAAGCCTGTAACCCGGTGGACGTAGTTTTAATCGATTTTGCCAAGGCGTTTGACTCAGTGTCACATTCTCTATTGGTTCTAAAATTGGTCAGATGTGGCATAAATGGTCATACATTGAAATGGATAACAAATTTTCTTACACACAGAATACAACAAGTATGTGTTAGACGCACTATCTCTGACGAAAGCGCTGTTACGAGTGGTGTCCCCCAAGGCTCTGTCCTGGGGCCTCTTTTATTTCTTATCTATATAAATGACCTTAAAGTGTTAAATCCTAAAATCAAAACCCCAAACTTGGCAGACGATGTGAAGTTATACACTGTTGTTAATAACCCTGTTAATTATGGGGAACTTTCAGCCTCTCTTCTGGAATTTGAGCGGTGGTCGACTGATTGGTGCTTGCCTATATCAGACCCTAAATGTAAGATTTTCCATA
>JAHWFP010095345.1:22272-35718 GCA_023313725.1 Lithobius niger | reverse complement strand
TTAGACCCTTACTTTTAACTTTTAACGATACGTTTTTGTTTATTAATCCGTGTTACTTTGAGAATTGTAATAAATAGGTGTGGTGGTGGGTGAGGGGTGGGGTATGTGTGACACCTTTATAATTAATTTGTTGTTTGTTTTGTTGCGCCGCTTTTAAGCTCGGTAAATTGCTATGCTCCTTACTAACCTGGCTATCGCAAGTGTTAACAATAGAAACAAATCCTTTAATCTTCAGTCTATGTCTTGCAGCTGGCGTTTGCTAAATGGCATTGTTGCATAATAACAATGTTTAAAACAATGTAAAACAATCAATCTGGTCGTTTAGAGCTCCGTAACCCCTGAACCACTTGACCAATTAGAAAAGGCCTTATGGAAAGGGCACATCTACGGAGCAATACCTGTAAAATGAGCTAAGAACCAACTTTACACGACAAATCGTTTGACCTGTAGAAAGGACAGACGAAAGTATCCCCAGAACAACAACAACAAGAAGAAGCAGAACAAGAAGTTGTCTATTTGGCCCCTCTCTGTATCTCGGGTTTGGCTGGACTGAATTTCACAATTTTTGGACTGTAGACAGGCCTTGACTAGTCAAGGCTAGATTCCAAATTTGGTTTAAAATTTTTTAATTTTGACGGAGTTATAAGCTCTCAAAGTTGAAAGTTTAACACAGAGATCCTAGGTCGATCCTAGGTAATTTTTTAATTACAGCATTAAAAAACGGTGTGATGACGCAGTATCACCGAATTCCAACACTTGCAATAATTGTAGTTTTATTTTTAAAACGTTAAATGTTTTTGTAGTAAAAAACTCGTCATCCATCACTTCCAGTTGCATGCAAGTTGAATTTTAACATTAGTCCAAAATGAACCACACCATAGTGTTATGTAAATATTTTAAGATGTAATTTCTACAGTCAGCCTGTTTTTTTTGTATCTTGTTTGTTTTAGCTTGTGTATTTTGGAAGGGCTCAAAAGCATAGGACCCCATCTTAACAGTTTAACCATAGGATACCATCTTAACATCGTTACATATTTTGATAGAACCCATTGCCGCATGGGTACTTTGGTATTGGCATAAAGATGTTCCTTTCTGCGACCCAATCATACAATTGTTGTATATCTCGTTATATTGTGAAACTTGGACTGGAAAAAAAGGGCAGGCCGGATTAAGAGGGGGGGCGGTTGCTTTGGGTACTGAAGCACCGGGACACAGGGTGAAGGGTGCCTACGCAATTCTACTTTTACTTAAAAGTTTTTCTCCCTTTTTTTTTAGCAGGACAAGGGGTGGGGCGGGGGGGGGGGGGGGTACAATAAATCTTAAGCACCAAGCCTCAGCGAGGCCAGTTTGGTGCTGGAAAGGGCTGTGATATAAATCTAAGCAAGCTTCAACCTAGAAAGAAAGCATGCAATACGTGTAGCAAGCAACACTGTAATTAAATCCATAAAGCTGCAATCAAATTAGCGATAATACTCCTGGCCGTGTATTGTTACGTAAAATATAACACTGGTTGGTGCCAAGGTATTCCTCTGCTAGCAAAACTGCCCCTCTCCGTTTCGAGATAACCTTAACAGTTGAAAAGAACGTTAATTCGACAATTTCCGTTTCCTCTTCTCAAAGTCAATGGCTCACAGCTGCTAACTAGTGACTGAACAAAAGTTTAACAAATGATCCTTTCTTTAAAAATACTCTCATCACTGATGGCCATAGTTATGAAATCGAAACGACTTATTGAATATGTTAAATTTAGTTCATTGTTAACCTTAATGCCATGAGCAACTTAAAAGAAGAATCAAGCTACTGGCCTGATGACTTTTCTTTCAGTTATTTTAAGGAACTGTGGTACGAACTTTGTGTACCATTATAGTATACAATTTTTGAACTTTCCTTAACAAAAGGAAACAGTTCCATTGTCTTAAAAACAGGACGAAGGGGGGGGGGGAGGGGGAAGGTGAAAGAGGCGTAATGTCACGTCGACAACGAGGTCATTAGCGCCCACCTCAGTTACAGTGCAGTGGTCCAGGTCGCCACTGCGCCACACATAATAGAGATGTTAAACAAACCCTAAATCTAAATCTTACAATACATCTGTATAGAGCAGTGACATTTGCCGTCATATTGACACCAGATTGGCACCAGTATGGGTTTTGGAGGGCATAACTACAAGGTGCACTACATAAAAATGGAGGGAAAAACAGCGGAAGAGCAGATTTCTTAGGCTTAAAATAACGGTGTTTTCTCCAACAACAAAAAATGCGCGTTTTAGGTCTAAGAAATCACTCTTCACAGCTTCGGCTCCAGTATGACGCCCTTCTGTTTCTCTCTGCAGTGACCCTTGCAGCTAACCCATTAAGGCTCCAGCATAGAGTTATATACAATAATACTACGTCGTATCACTTCTCTACACCTCGTGCAAAAATTTTAAAATTCTGGACAGGAGGACAGACGTATCGCCCAATTGACGCGCTATGCCTCATGGGAGATGGAAACGAACACCGTCAGTAATGGGGATGACGTCAACAGAAAAGAAAGGTGGGTGATGGTGACTCAAGAAACTATCGACCAACTCGTTTACGTCTTTTCCTTGCAATATGTTGTAAAGGATCACACGAGACTGGAAGTCCTGTGTATTTAATCGTGGAGACGTAAGTGAGAACGAGTCTGGTTTCTCCAGTTCGATACGTGAGTAGTTGTTCATGCATTAAAATAATCTTCAGAAAAATGGGATAGAAAATCCCTCAAAACAAAATCTAGCATATCTAGATAGGTTATCCGATTCGCACCCGTTATCGAAAAACATCAAATCTATACGATAAAAAAGAAGAATATGTCTCGTGTTCAATCTTCTTAAATAAAGAAAGAAATCACAAGGTAAAGGGTAAATGAAGCAAGCAGTCTGCATTAAAGACTGGCCTTGTGAGGATACACAATACACTAGTCTGAGAAAGAAAGAAAAGACTACTGCCCCGACTGGGACTCGAACCCAGGACATCCCGTTTAATAGCCGGGCGCTCTAACCACTGCGCTACCGGGGCGGGTACTGGCTACAGGCCAGTTGTGTGGAGCCCAAGAAGCAAATTTGCTTTCCCTCCTTGTATGTTTGTTTGTGATCTTTAGGTCACCACTGAGAAAGATTGAACAGCTACTTAGCTCGGCTGGAGCCTGTAGCCAGTACCCGCCCCGGTAGCGCAGTGGTTAGAGCACCCGGCTAGTAAACGGGACGTCCTGGGTTCGATCCCAGTCGGGGCAGTAGTCTTTTCTTTCTTTCTCAGACTCCTCACAAGGCCAGTCTTTAATGCAGACTGCTTGCTTCATAAATCTTCTTGTTTTTTTATTCTTTAAATTGGATCTCGTTTGATAAAGGACGCACGTCTATTCGAAAATTAATGGTTGTATGCTTTTATTTTGCGCGATTTCCAGTTCATTTGTCCGATGAGAATTTTATTGCAGTTTGGTTTCATGCCTGATAGACACAACAACACGTTTAGGGAATCGAAAACTGGTTAACAAATTTAAATTCTTTTATACGTGTAGAATACATTTCACCTACTTTAAAAAAAGCTTTTTAATCTGTTGGTCACACTAAGTTGTGCACCAAGCTACAAGCTTCCGGTTTCATGGACACGATTATAAGCTGGTTTAGTGACACTTTGGGTGGGAGAACCCAAACAATTTTTCTTGGTGGTGAAACTTTGAATGAAGTTAAAGGTTCCCAGTGTAGTTATGCAGGTACCTGTTTTAGGGCACTTCTTTGTTGTTTTTTTTATTCATGAATGGTCCTAATAATGTTGGGAGGTCCAAGTTTGTCAACGATATTAAATTATACAGGGATGTGACTTTCGTTGATGACCGTAACTCAACAGTGGTCTGCCAACATTTGCTGAAATGTGTTGCTTTACATTAACGCTTTCATTACTCTTTGAGCTGTGATTTCAAGTGACGTGAAGGTCAAAGATCAATGCAACTCCATTGGTAAATCAACTTGGACGTCTTACTTGGATGCAGTAATTAAACTTATTTTCATTCAGGCAAAATTTAAATACTGGGCTTTCGTTGCGTATGCTCGACCCGTTTTAGAAGAAGCCTGCCAGGTATGGTCACCGCATTTCGTCAAAGACAGAATAGGCATTAGTGGAAGTATTAGTGGATCAACTTGGGTCCTTTCTAGTTCTTTCCGTTGTTATATACATTTTGTTATTTAAACATATTGAAGGTTTGCATCATGAGGACGAAGTAAACAAGCGGCTACAGCGACTACCTAGTCTCAGCGGTTCCGCCACTGCCAATGTTGAGGCGCACACCTCTATCACGCATTGCACCAGGTATCTCTATTAAATAATCAAAAAGTAGTTACCATCAGAATTGCCGGTTGAAAATCTGTTAGCTTTTTAGCTTGTTTTACATTTCAGGCATAATTGACAGCGTTTAGGCCCAATTTTTACCTGCTGCTTTAATTTCGTAAGTAAGAGCTAACGGAGATTTGGATTGGTAAAAAAGAAGCCTCCTGACAAGCAAATGAGAAGGCCACAAGTTCATACAATGCGAATTCATAAAATTTTTGGCAAATATTAGATTCCAATATGGTGGACTGGTTTTAAAGGGTCCAAGTTGTTTGACGGTTTTGTGGGGTTTGGGGGTTTTAAATAGTGATCAAGACAACAATAAATTTGCCGAAAATTTTATGAATTCGCATTGTATGAACTTGTGGCCTTCTCATTTGCCTGTCAGGAGGCTTCTTTTTTACCAATTCTCATTGCGCCGCAAATTAATTGATTGATTTGGAGATTTGGATTGTATAGTAGGCCTCTTCATATTGGCAACACGGTGCGCCTCCGGGCACACAGTTGCAGTGTTACAGCGTAACGCAGATTATATAGATCAGTAGTAGTAGGGAAGTGATGGGAGAGACGATGTTGATGAAGCAAGCATCTACTCGTAGCAACTTGACGTTGCCGTGGTAACGTGATTTTAGGCCTAATTTTTTATTTTTTAGGTCTCATTTTTTAAATGCTGTTTTAATTTCGTAAATAGCAGATTGGCCTAATGGAGAATTTGGTTTGAAGGCATGACTGTGCAACAATGCAACTATTTTAAACGAACCTAAAAACCATTTCAATTCGACGATCAAATATTATTATTTAATTTAGCTACGTCGAAGAAGTATATTAGCTACAAGAAAGTAATGAAGTTTTAATTTGCCACGTTATTCAACTAACTTCTGACCCTGAATCTAACGTTGTAAACCGTGGTCGTCTCTATTTGGTACCGTTGCGAAGTCGCAAAAAAAGTGACTGACGGACGAACGGATGGACAAAGTCGTTACAATAGTCTTCTCAGCCGGTATGCATGTATAGAAGACTAAAATGGATATATAAAAAATTATGTACAATTAATAAAGGTAAACTGGAAAACACTTTGTAGTGGATAGGGACTTGGTCTACCGGCCAAGGACATATTTACGCAACCATCTCACACTGCATTCTGGCGGTGAGAAGTTGGAAATAACCTGAAATTTAAATGTTACTTCGGTTTTGGCTCTTCCGTGTGGTCAATGGAAAGCGTCAATAAACAGATTTTATATACACGTGACCAAATTCGAGACCTATACTTGAGCGGGAAAACTGTTCCTTAAGGAGGAATTCTTTACCTTTTTCTCAAGAGGCATGCGTTAGTTGCATGGGTTTAATCACATGATGTCCTAACTGAATGGTCCAGTTAGCACCGTTACCATGGCAACGACAAGTCATAAAAAAAGCCTAAAAATGTACGAATATACAATCAAAAACGCACAGTAAGTGTTTTTATTGTATATTGTACTTCTAAGGCTTTTTCATGACTTGCTATCTTTGGTGCTTTTAATGTCCGATCAAAACCATGGCAACGACGCTTTAGAAACCTATTTAGCCTCGCGACGAATTCCTAGCTGCGAGACTGTTTTGTGAGATCATTGCGCAAATACATTTTAAGAGGACCTGAAATAAAAATGTATACCACCGACCAAATTCGTGATCTAAAAAAAATCTCGCAGAATTCATCCTGCTTGGTTTAAGGGGTTAATAAGTAGCTGGAAAGGAGTATAAATGTTGTGATTGATTTTCAAAGTATTGATTAAAACAAATAAAAAATATATTAGTGTAACGCTAAATCCAGCATCCTGGCCAACAGGGGATCGGTTTGAAGCGAGCAGTAGAGTTGGAACAGATCACCGGATCAATCTGGTCACTGAGTTATTCGGGTCAAGTTTTTGGGCTGGTCACCACGTCTGAACACCAGACGCAGAATTCCGGCTGATGACCCACGGAAGTAAATCAGTAATACGAAATTAAAAGCACTAAAATTAGCCAGTCATTAAAAAGCCTAGAATGTGCACAATAATACGCAATAAAAACAACGTTTCGGGGATTGCTGCACCCCATACTTTTACTACTTTGTATTGATAACGGGTGCAGCAATCCCCGAAACCATGTGTTTTCATTGCATATTTAAGCTCTTTCTAGGCGTTTTAATGACGTGCTTAGGCCAGTATTCTGAACGCTGACTAAAACTCGTACGTGACTTGAAATGACGTCACACCTATTTAGTGCCATTCACCACCAGAACTTCTTTTGGATACATTTGAAAGAAATCGGGTGGGGAATGGCACTTAATAGGTGTGACGTCATTTGACTTGAAATGACGTCACACCTATTAAGTGCCATTCACCAGCCGATTTCTTCCAAATGTATCCAAACGAGGTTCTGGTGGTGAATGACACTAAATAGGTGTGACGTCATTTCAAGTCAAGTACGAGTTTTAGTCAGCGTTCAGAATACGGGCCTTAGTAAACCAGTGATCACACAAAAACGAAAAAAGTGTGGTTTTGTTGCAAGTTTTGAAAGGAATTAACAAAAAAACTGTTTTTTTTTTAAAGAAGGCATTAAAATTTCTTTCTGAATAAATTCTCAACACCACGTAAGCACCCTAAACATTACTTAAATTTAATTGTTACTGTAGTTCCTTATACTTCTGGGCAGTTTTTGGACATTCCGATAAAAACGGGACTCATTCTGTTTGTAAGTTCATAAGTGCACTGCAAACATTACGAGGGGGCTGAGGGGGGGGGGGGGGGGGCTAAACAATGAGAAAAAAACACCCCAGTAGTCAGCATCCTCATCACCAAATCAAGTGTACGCCGTTTTTTGAAACCCCTAGACTGACCTAACTACTTTTCATGCAGAACTTCTTTAAATGTTCCATGTTAGTTTATGACTCGGGAGGGTATGTACAGCCAATACCAGAACAGGGACTGTCTCTACAGCGGTTCAACTAAACCACGCGCAATGGCTGTTTGCCGTGACGTCACCATGAGTTAGCCAATGATGAACGAGAACATCGGCTGTTTGGCCGTCTGAGTGGACAGGCCCGGTCACGTGACATGCACGTCACGGCAAACAGCCGCGGCGCATGGTATACTTACTTCCTATAAAAGTGTTATTGTTATTATACTTACAACGTTGAGGTTTAGTGAATCACTATCGACGAACTGCAAGAGAACTAGTCGGCAAAGCAGGTCCACGGGTAAACTGCAAGTTTTGTCCACCAGCCATTCGATGATAGGGGAAGAAGCATTGACGTAATATTCTCCCAGTAACTCTATCAACTGAACAGCCTTAACGTATTTTGAAAATGTTTTTAGAGGATTGTCAATATAGTTCATGGTGACGACTGGTGCCAGCATGAAGGCTGCTTTGATCTGAAAAAAGATGAAAATATTTTGAGAAAAAAATAAGAAAAAAAAACGATAGGTATATTGAACAAATCAAAACTTACTTTTTTGTTGTACTCCGGTCGAGTGGACAACATTACGAACCCTATTGTTGTTCCCATAGAATGGCCAATGTACATCACTTGAGAATAGCCAGTTTTCTTTAAAATAAAGTCGATGAAGGCTGGCATATCATAATAGCCCATTTCATGCCAGCTGGAAAATAATTTAAGCGATCATCGTTTGTAATTCATCGTTTATTCATTATTATTTGCTGCCTACTAGAAATAAAGTTTATTTCTTTAAGACTGACTTGAGAGCCAGTACAAACACACAGTTAGCATAGTGACCTTGCCAGAACAGTAGAAAAAGAGGTGTGATAACGATGGTAATGATTTCTAAACAAAGCTTGTCGCCATTTGAAGTCGGGACATTAAACGCGTCGGTTAATGCACCGATTAAAAGTAGCCTAAGGTAAAACGACACACATGAAAATTGCTTACTGCACAATTTTCATGTTTTTCAATTAAAGTTTGCAGTATTAATCAGTTGGATTATCTTGGCATTTGAAATTACGTCTTCAAACAAAGAACAAAATGTTGAGGGAATCCTTAACAAATTTTATTGGGGGACAGATATTAATTACCATTCATGTGTTTTATTTATTTATTTTTTTCCAATTTATTAGCAACCATACTTCCATAGTATTTTACAGAACTCCAAACACGCAGCCAGCGGAGTTTTGTGAGGAGTTGAGCGAAGGGTTTAAGCTCACACCAATGGTTAACATCGTAATCTCCCAATTAAGACAATGCAGGCGTAATCCTATGGCGGATTTCAACGGGACTTAAAAAAAGGACGCCGAAATTTAATTGATGGCAGTCAGTATGAAATGAATTTTGAGTAAATAAAACTTTGAGTGAACACGCGCATCTTCTGAAAGTCACATTCGTTTTCGGTAATTATGATGACTAAATCATTAACTTTATTCAAACTACGTATTGTTCGATGGTAAAACTTTTTTTTTTATGTAATAAATTTAATATAAATTTAATTATGCACTATATTATACGAAGCAAGCAGTTTGCATTAAAGACTGGCCTTGTGAGGATACACAATACAATAGTCTGAGAAAGAAAGAAAAGACAACTGCCCCGACTGTGACTCGAACCCAGGACTTCCCGTTTACTAGCCAGGGACTCTAACCACTGTGCTACTGGGGCGGGTACTGGCTACAGGTTCCAGCCGAGCTAAGTAGCTGTTCAATCATCCTCAGTGTTGACCTAGAGGTCACAAACATACAGGGTGGTCCACAAAAAACTGACGACCCAACATTTTCTAAGTCTAACTTTTCTAGTTAGCACCCCTTAGAAACAGGAGAGGACAGAAATCTTCCCGTCTCATTAGCTTTGATTTCTGCCCTCTCCTGGTTTTGAGGGGTGCTAACTAGAAAAGTTGGACTCTTTTTGCCGATAACCCACACTTTTGCCAATAACCCACACTTTTGACACTTCCGGATCACGCGACCGGGAACGCACACACCAATAACCAAATACATCGAGAAAAGAAACGTAACGCAATAAAAACGCCCAAAACTTAATTACTTAAAAGGAATGAAATCTCATCCCTGCAAACTCTTATACATCTGGCCAATATCTAAGCCATTCACGCTGCGTTAATCCCCCCCCTCCCTCCACAAACTAAAATGCAATGACCTTCATTCATACCGATACCCTATTACCGTAGTTTTTAAAACAATTCTCAAACTACAAACGCTCAAAATGAATTACATACCTTCCCAGAATGTCATTCTGCAGTGTGTTTAAAAAAAACGCTATAACTACACGTCGATGTCGAATTTTTCTGAGTCCAACAACCATTCCCCGTCGCTGTAACCCTTATCCATGATATCAGTAAAGAAATCATGAAAGTTATTCCTAACCTCAGGAAAGAAAGCTTTTATTTGCTTTTCAAATAAGAACGCAAAAGCTAACAAACGCATGTGATAACCCTGGTTGGTGGGGGGATGGAGGGGGGGGGGGGGGAAGGGCAAAATAAAAATTAAAATCCATATATAATGATTCAAATAAAAAGAAGAAAAAAAACATTTATTTGGCCATACAGCAAAATAGCTAAAATACGGCTTTTACGGTATTTGGATTCCAAATAAAAACGCAAAAGGAACAAACGCATGTGGCAACCCTGGTTGGCGGAGGGGGGGATACCAAACAAACAATATGTGCATTTATTTTTTTATTTCAATTAGAAAGAAACACTAAAGCATTTATTTGCCTTCCAAATAAAATAGCCAAAATAAATGCATTTACAGTATTTGAATTTCAAATAACAATTCGCAAAAGGAACGTATTTGCAAAAGGAATTCGCCTTAGACAAAGATGATCCCGATAGACACACTCAGTTCTGTGAGGAATTCCTAGATTTCAAGTAATAATAAAGCAAAAGAAAAAGCACATGTGGCACCCTGGGGGGGGGGGGGAGGTAGGTGAGGACTTTGCTACGGTCCCTCGTCCTATTGCAGGGCCAGCTAGTCTAACCTCTAGAAGGCTGACGTTTGACATTTTGTTTCAAACCAGTTACAACGTAAATTTAGTCCATCATTAAGATTTAGAGACAAAGAAAGATGTTCCAGGTGATTGAATCACGAACGAAGGTGCTCGAACTGTCTTCCCCCAGCAACGATACACTCACCACATCTGAGCATATTCTCCTGCATAAGTCAGGAGTAAATGTCTCAAATGCAGCAGTAATGAGAGCCCGTAGTGTTGCAATATCCTGCAGCTGGTTGAGTGTACACCAAATCCCGTACTATTCCCCACACACTAAAGTCCATAGGCGTCAGATTGCACAAACGCGGGGGGAAATTCCATCGCACCTCTTCTACCAACCGTGCTGTTGAGAAATTGGTCATCAAGAAGGTCTCGCACCTGTGTTGCATAGTGCGATGATGCACCATCTTGTTGGAAAATAATATCTGCGGGACACTTTTCCCATATTCTGGCAGAATCCTGTCTTCTAGCAGCTAACGATATATTGCCACCGTTGATTGTTCCATCAAAGAATGGTCCAATGACCCCCCTCCCCCCCCCGAGCCCATATACCTCCCCAAACATTGATGCCAGGTGATGGCGTAAATGCCGCCGTAGTGACGTGTGGGTTCTCATCACTATAAAATATGCAGTTGTGACGATTAACTGTGCCTTCAGATGAAACTAGGCTTCATCGGAGTATAATATCCATTCCACGTTCTGTGGATCATCTGCAAGGAAATCTAGGAATTCCTCGCAGAACTGAATGCGTCGATCGGGATTATCTTCGTTTAAGGCGTGGATACGTACACGTACAGGGATGGTACACCTTCAAGCCTACGCCCTTAAACAGCCTATTAACTGAAGGCAGTGACACTCCCGTTTGCCATTCCAACTGACGCTGGGACGTCGTTGGTTCATCAAGCAACACGTGGTGGATTCCGGCGGATTTTTCAATCGTTCGTGCCGTTCGTTTACGGCCAGAATGGCCCTTATGTTGATTTTCCACAGAACCTGTGGTTTCAATTTCTCCACCAAATGTGCCACTGTAGACCGGCATGGAGGTAGCTGAAGATACGTAGCCTGCCACCTCACCAAAATGTCTGATATCATATCGTTTTGGTAATACCATCTACATATATATATATAATGACACAAGATGCGGAACGCTGTCATTGGCAGCGCAGCAGCAGTCTCCATCTGCAGCAAGGAGGACAAACGATCCCATCTTCGCCATCTACCGACGGAACGGCAAATTATAAAAGTAGCAGCCAAGGTCCGCTGAGATAGTAGCTGCGCCCAGAACGCAACGGCCAGCAGCGCAAACGTACGATGCCAACTACCGACCGAACGGCAAATTAAATGGGGGGAAGGGAGCGAGACGACGCAGAATGAGCGAGCGAAGTGAGCGACTCCGCTAGTTTAGTAATATTGATACGTTGGTGTAGGTTCATGTATGGCATGTCGTTATGGAATACAGTAAGAACGAGTGGTATGGAAGGAAGCGAATACAAAAAGAACAAACTGTATCAAATGATACGTATCAGGTTGTATGCACCTAACTACTGTCATGTTCAAGTGTACGAACCAACAAGTACTACAGTATACTACACTTCACACAATAGTGCATGCCCTGGGGACATCAGGTCACATGACTCGCAACTTTGCGTGCAACGGCAGTACAGCTGAAGGGCAACATGCAGCATTAGCCAGGGTTACTAAGTCGGTAAACTCAGCCAATTACAGTAAGTACAGTACTCCTGTCGGGTAACGTTACAAGGCCTTTTGTGCAGCAAGTGGAGTGGCGATTAGATGTGAATACTGGCTAGTTGTTAATTCAGTATGTACATTGAGCACAGGGCCGTAACCAGCGCCCCCCCCCCCCCCCAACAGTCCCCGCAAGTGCGGGGGTTTTGCCTACTGGGCCGAAGAGCACGAAACACGATGTGGACTAGTGGACTATACTTTACTAGTGGACTATAGCGTTGATTTTTGTTTACAAATTCGTGCTAAGTTCAGTTCCAGAGAACCATGTAGCGTAGAAAGGTTAAGGTTTCAAATGAAAGAGCATTCTTTCTAGTTCCTGTAGGCCTAAGCGCCGTGAAAATGATCTGTTTATGTATAAAGCTTACTGTTTGGTAGCAGTTAATGATTACGTTTAAAATTATTTTGCCAGATAACAACAAAATTGTAAGCCCAACACGATAAAATGGTTACATTATTTCGAAACGTCAGTTTCAGGAGCAGAGTTAAATTGTTGAACACGTAGTCGCAAAATAAATCGTGCTGATTGTTACTTAAAAAAAAAGTGGTAAACAAATTAAACTAGTTACTAGCTGTACCCCCGGCGTAACATACGCCGGTCTAGCCGGTTCCCACATACCTGAGCGAAATATTGTAGTGGGTGCTGTAGTGGGCCCCAGTTTCCCCTATTGTGTGGTCTGAATATCCCCATCTCTGCTCCCTCTTTGAACCCCTGCTGATTTGTGTTATGGAAGTAAATGTTTATTTTCAACGGAGGACGTTTCTCTGTTCTGATACCTAGCCCAACAAACTAACAACGGTTGTGCATATAGTGATTGTTACTCAACCAACTTTCATTGTTGTGCATAATACGATAAATTTGCTTGCCCAACCTAAGCGTATTATATACACCCTCTTCCATTGTAGTGTATAATAATGATGAATTTGCTTGCGCAACCTAAACGTATTATATACACCCTCTTCCATTGTAGTGCATAATAATGATGAATTTGCTTGTCCAACCTAAGCGTATTATATACACCCTCTTCCATTGTAGTGCATAATAATGATGAATTTGCTTGCCCAACCTAAGCGTGTTATATACACCCGCTTCCATTGTAGTGCATAATAATGATGAATTTGCTTGCCCAACCTAAGCGATATACACCCTCTTTCATTGTAGTGCATAATAATGATGAATTTGCTTGCCCAACCTAAGCGTATTATATACACCCTCTTCCATTGTAGTGCATAATAATGATGAATTTGCTTGCCCAACCTAAGCGTATTATATACACCCTCTTCCATTGTAGTGCATAATAAGGATGAATTTGCTTGCCCAACCTAAGCGTATTATATACACCCTCTTTCATTGTAGTGCATAATAATGATGAATTTGCTTTCCCAACCTAA